>NDXB01001846.1:30113-59235 GCA_002631895.1 Agapornis roseicollis
TTTTTTTTTTTTTTTTAACAATTCCTGGTGGATTTTGCTCTTTAAAGATGGCAACTTCCATAAACAGAATTGGGGATTTTTAGGTTATGTTTTATATGGGTAAGAAAATACAGATTTGTTGAAAGAATACAGCTGTGGATTCCATTTGCAGTTCTCATTTGGACATGAAAGGATAAAATAATAAAATTGAATGTTAATAAATTCAGAGATGAGCTGGTCTACATTATCACAATGTGTTTTGTAATCACAAAAAGCAATGCATAGCCCCAGTCAGGTTGCTGAAAACCTTATCTCAGTGTAAAGCCTGGTGGATTCACCTATTTTGGCTGCACATATATCTACACATTTGGTGAGATGATGATGTATAGTTACTTATCACTGCTAAATGAATTTAAATGAAACAGAGCATAGGATTTTACCAAAATTGAATGGTATCAAGGGCAGGATATGTTTTTAACTGTATCTAAGGAGGGATTTTTCTAATAATGCACTTATATATTCTTTATAAAGATATTTGGGGGAAAATAATGATTGTCCTATTTTAATTACGCTAAAAAGACCTTTGTGTAGGTTTTTAGAGATGAGCTACATTATGAAGTTATTCAGAACTGCCTCTGAGTTTTTCCTCTGTTTCTCAGGTAAAAAAAATGTAGTGGGATCTCTACTGATGGATTTTAATGCTGAGGGTTTAGCAGCTAAGAACAGATTTTCTACCTGGAGCACTCTATAGCGGTGATCAATGATTGCAGCAGTCTGATTTTTTGGGAAGCTCCTCCCATTCTACTTTGTATACAGGCCCCTTGCACTGCAGTACCTCAGGTGAGCAGTCAGTTCAGTAGCTGACACTGTGTATGTTCTGCCACTCAATGAGAAACTATAGTTCCCTTTTCTCCCCAAACTCTAGCTGAATGTACAATGTGTTTGATGGGCAGAGCAGTCTTCACCATCCTTTTTACTAAAGGTTCGTTGCTTATCTGGATGGGATGGAGGATTTTAAGTGAGGGTTCCAGTGGAACTGCTCCCGTTGCTCAGCTGTGATATTTAAAGAAAGATAGGATCCTGTGTAGCAGATGGCACTTGTTCTGAAATTATTACTGCTTTTCACTGATGTTTATTGCCTGATGTTATGGGGAACTTTTTTTTTTAATATTATATAAAGCATATTTGGAAGGTAAGGTGTCCCATTGTTTTCTGTGCACAAACTGCTAGCTCTAGAGGAGCATTTGATCCTAGGGCAGTATAACTTTGCACTACTGCTTGAGCCAAGCATCTTTGTACAATAGTCTTTTTGCTTCTGTGGTAAGATGCTCCTAAGACTGTCTGACTAGTTTGGGATAAATTTTCACAGTTTCAAACTACACTGGTCAATCTCCAATTATTGTAAGAAAAGATTCAGCTCCTTTTCAGGCTATTATTGAAAGAATTTTTACTGTATTCAAAGGAAACAGGGTCTTTACCCAATTGTCTTCAAAGGAAACGGGCTTTGCCCATTGCTGTATCTCTAAAACATAGGAATATGACTGAAGCCTAGTGAAATGTGTGCCATCAACTACTACTCTTCCTAAACTCTTTGGGGTTTTTTGTGGTTTTAGTAACAAACTGAAGAGTTTTATGGTACTTCAGGAAAAACAAAATGCATGCAACAGGATTCTGTCTCCCTGTTCATCAGTAACAGTTACAAAGAATTATATCCTGTTTTGTGTATGGTCAACATCAACCTTCCTAAAACGGAACTACTACATTTACAGTTATAAAAATGTGCTTAATGTACAAAGCCAGTTTAAAAGGATTAGGTTCATAATGTCTATATAAATTTGTGCTACAATCAACAGTGTATTAGCATTCAGAGCGTTTTGCTGGGATTTACAAGTATTGGTATAATCTTTATATGCGCAAACTCAAAATCTCACAACAGAATCTTTATACTGTAGCAGTAATTATTAGTGCACGAATCTTTCATTTCCATGGATGGTTATTTTTTTCCTTTAAGCTCTGTGAAAGCTGACTACAGATTTTAAAGAACCAAATCTTGGGGAAAAAAAGGCAAATCCAAAATAACATCATCTGATGCTTCTATTTTACTACTATTTTTTTCCGTATTTGAAACATTTATATAATTTAATGGACATATCTGTTAGAACTAAAGTGTCTTCAAAGGAAACTAGTTTAGAAGATAATTTATGTAAATATAGGGTGCTCGTATTTATGAAGTCTAAAATATTTTCTGAAATTGATGCTGGTCACTTTGTCTTTTGATAGTTTTTCAGTCTATATTAAATTGCAGATATTTTTAATGTTTTTATTCTTGCTCTAATTTTCAGAGGTGTCACATGTATATCTAGAAGTGTAGAAGAGTAGCACCTTTTTCAGAAATGCACTTGCCTTATTTTCTAATTTTAAAGAAAATGAACTATATCAGTTAAATTATATTTGTATTCAAAATAATCCCAAAAAGAAAATTGCTAGAGGGTTCGTACAGAAATTTCTCACTGATTATGTTTCTCTATATGTCCCCTGAGACATGGCGTTAACAATATACCAGCACATCTGTTTGCATTCACATTTTACCAGGTACAAGTACTGAAGAGACTTTTTTTGTTCTGATGTTACACTGTTTACATTTCTTAGTTTATTTAAGAGGAAGATACTCTTACCTTTGCAATGAATTGAACTAAATTTGCAGTTGATGTGGGAATGAAATGTTTAAATCATATACAAATATACATCTCTGTTGCTTAACTACTGGCTGTACAGATCAGAAATGTAAAGACATTTGGCATTTTCTGCTCGAGTTTCCTGTGGTTTACTGAGGAAAAAGTGCAACACAGTTTGTCATGTATGTTTGTTTGTGATTCAACAAATCTCCTTTCCCAGCACTTAAATGATGCTTGGTTTAAGTGTTACTCATATTACGAACTGATGCTAAAGCCAAAAGAAAATTAGTGCCTCGGAGGGCATAGACAAACAGCTTCAGAAGTATTCCCAGAAATACTATTATTATGAATTTGTTCTGCTTTTAGACAACCATGGTCAATATGAAGAATGTTATCTAAAATTATCTGATCTTTATGAAAAATTGAGATACAAATACAAGAATTCCCATAGTTCCCTTTTGTAATATGCAAATATCTGTATATTTTTTGCATTTTTGTGTGTGGTATATGTACTACCTCAGACAAATGCTGTAAAAACATGTTTTCATAGTTTCTAGCCAAACCACAATTCATCAGTGACCTACTTTAAATTCATCCCACAGTATACAAATGGTTTGCAAAACTGAGAATCTGGCTGAGTTTTAGGTTTGGCTCTGGAAATCCTCCTATAGCTTTCGTTAAGAAAACTTTGCAGTGCTCAGCTTTTGCATCCCTCAGGCAAATCCTGCTTTGATGGGTGAATTTAGTACTTCCTACATTGAGAATGATATAGCTAGTAAATATTTAAAGCTGGTAATAGTTCTGTGGGAGCAAACTTACCTATATATGTAAATTGCTTCTTATCCATTAAACAAAGGCTTGGCTGAATTATACTTTAATGTTTGCCTTCAAATTGCAGAGAGGCCAGGCGCAACAAAGCTAAGTGATGAAGCAGTGTGAAGCCCACCTCTCATGTGCCATATGGTATCTGCAAGTTATTCAGTTTTAAATAGGTATTGTAAGAAATGTGGACATCTCTTCCTCTGCAGTACATACACACATGCACACGCATGCACACAAGATGTAAATAAATTAACAAAAATCAAAGCAGATAAAGCCAAATCCCTCAGCTTCAGGTGTGTCTGTTTCAGATCACGTATTGCTTTTGTGCACAAGAGAGGGAGTTGTGTAAGCCTGTGAATTCTGCAGTCCTGCAAGTTGTCACTCAACACTCACTGATATCATTAGAAGGATGCTAACGGAGAAGGATTTGGTTTTGTAGTGCTTCTTTTAGCACTGTTTGAGGTGATACATATGCCACAGAATGTGAACAATAATCTACTGCAGTTTAGTTGGTCTGCTGTCATACACCATTTGGTTTCCCTTTTGGAAGTCTCATGACTCCTGATGCCAACAAAAAAAAAAAAAAAAAAAAAAAAAAAAAAAAAAAAAAAAAGAAAAAAAAGAAAAAGAAAAAAAAGGTGACAAAACTCATGCATTTCTATTTTTTAAACAGCTCTGTGTTTGTATGTAATGTTTAAAATAGGAATTTGATGAAATCACAGCCTGGCCATTGTTAATTCATGTATTCTGAAAACTGTAATAAAGATCTCCATAACATGATTTTGCTAGGTGCGCCAATGTTTTGCTTGTTTATAGTGATTATTACCTATTGAGTCCTGTCACTTCCAAATCTTGTTTTGTTATATGAAATTCTCACACTGAAATTACTTTCCATTTTAGCTTTCTGACTTTCTATGGATCTCTGGGTTATTTTTATTCTGAGGTGTCAAGTATATTTGACTTGAATATGGGGAAAAAGGTACCTTTTTCTGATGGGAGGAGGACTTTAAATCCAAAATCATCCCAAAAGTGTATAAAAACAAAACCAAAAAAGCATTAAATCATGGTGATACCATTTTATTTTTACAAAAATAACAATAAAAGGGAATCACTCAATAAATTCCATGGGTCCATATTTATTTTAAGTGGCTGGATTCCAGTACAGGCTTTTTAAAACAGACCCATAGTCAACCAGACAGCTGCTGGTGGTGTTGTCCAAATTACTTAATTCACTTGGTCACAAAATAGTCTTAATGGAATAGAAACTTGATAGACTTTTACCTTCAAAACTGTATATTGCACCGTAAACAGCTTCATGATGGCACCATAACCGACTGAACTGCACAACCATAAAGACAGAGCAGTTGGAATTTCTGAGCTAAGTAATTAAGGTTCATTGATGGAATTCTAATGAATATGAACAGCTATGTTGATACAACACTTCTTAAGTAACTTGTTCTGTGTGGAAAAGATATGCCAAGGGGTGGCTGACAGCACCATTTTATTTTTAATGAACTATAGTTGGAATGCATTGTTTGATAGATGCTTACGAGATTTATTTTCTTACGGGATTAATATGGAAAGCAATGAAAACTTCGAAGTACCAGCCATAAATGTAAATTCTATGATTGTCATGATTAAGAAAAATGTAGTGATTCTTCCTACATATACCATATTCTCATTCCTTATTTTTAGGTAAATGTTCTTGACTTTCTAGTGTGGGAGTCTGGGATTCCCACTATCCTCTCACCTATTTTTGCCTTTGAGCAGGCAGAGTTTGTCCTGAAACAAGTAGCATGTACCTTACCACCTTTCTCAATGGTTATTATTTTAGATACTTAAGAAAGCCTGTAAAATAACTTATAATTGATATCAAGTTATGGCACTCTGTCACACAGGCTTCTTTCTTTGTGTGTAATTCTGGTGTTCTCAACATAAAAAGGACATGGATCTGTTGGAACAAGTCCAGAGGAGGCCGCGAGGATGATCAGGGGACTGGAGCATCTCCCATACAAAGACAGGCTGGGAAAGTTGGGGCTGTTCAGCCTGGGGAAGAGAAGGCTGCATGGAGACCTCATAGCAGCCTTCCAGTATCTGAAGGGGGCCTATAGGGGTGATGGGGAGGGGCTCTTCCTTAGGGACTGTAGTGACAGGACAAGGGGTAATGGGTTCAAACTTAAACAGGAGAGGTTTAGATTGGATCTAAGGAAGAAATTCTTTCCTGTTAGGGTGGTGAGGCACTGGAATGGGTTGCCCAAGGAAGTTGTGAGTGCTGCATCCCTGGCAGTGTTTAAGGCCAGGTTGCACAGAGCCTTGGTTGGCATGGTTTAGTGTGAGGTGTCTCTGATTTGGCAGGGGGATTAATCTTAAGGTCCTTTCCAACCCTAACTATTCTATGATTCTTACATGTGGATATCATTTGTAAATTTGAGCTATGCTCTTCCCCTTGATTATTTCTTCTGGTCACCATCTCAAAATCAGCTTTTCTACAATTTTTAAGCAAGTCAGCATTACTGGGCTGTAGTTGAATTATAAAAACATTTTTTCTCAGAATTGTTTGATGAGTACTTAACGGCTGTAGTGAATCCCTTTCAATAGGTGTGAATCTTAAGAAGAAAATACCATGTGAGGTTTTTGGTGGGTTTTTTTGCCTGTATGCCGTGAGTACACATTGAGTCTACTTAAATTCAGAAGGTACTAAAAGCTGCTTATTTGTGTTAGTGTAATATCAAGGCCAACAAAGAAACCCATCTTGAGAGGCAAAGGGTGTTATCTCAGGCACCATGCTAAAAAAATCACAGAGCTTTTTGATTTCACAGCTGGCTCTTGCACTCGCATCAGCTTGCAGTCCACTGCTGCAGAGGGACTTGTAGTGAGGCAGTGTTGCAGCCAGGTCTCCAGGCCAGGTTTTGATAAGGGCAATGTGCCCAACTTTCTTCCATTGAAATAACTGATCTCTGAGTCTTAAGGGGCAAATTATCTGTGAGGCTCAGATATCTGAAAAGCCCTGTCAGTGGTAATCTGCTTTTTAAAGTGCCTGAGACCTTAAGGAAAAGAAATAATTAATGAGACCTGGTCCTGATATGACATTAGTCACATCTGGTATAAACTAGTTGCAGTTCTCCACTGGTGTTACACCAACCCCACATATCCACATATCTGTAGAAGTTACTCCTGCGACATTCAAAAATGTGTGATTTTAAACAGTCCTTGAGAGTACAAGGATTACTCGATGCATAATTACCACACTGGCAATTCAGTGGTGTTAGAGATTCATGTCAGGCTGTCTCTGTTTTAACACTTTGGTGATGCAGGTACCCTCAAGTGGCTCAGAAGACTATTTCATTTGTGGAAGAAATTGTTAATGATCACACTTTCTCCAACGTGCTTTATCTGCTGGGATAGCAGAAAGGAAAAAGGATTACTTTGAAGAGATAAAAGCAAGTGTTAACCAAAGGTATATATATCATAAACTGTGAATAAAGTTGTAAATTTAAAGAAATGACATCTTAAATGTACCGCACCTTGATACCATACCTATTCAAGTAATATTCTTTTACTTACATGTTAACTTAAAGCACAGCAGTATTTGCAAACTAAAAAGAAAACACAGACCAGATAAAAAAACTCATAAGAATTCAGTGACTGAATTCACTGCCATGAAGATAAATGAGATTGCAAAGGCAGAAAGTAATGGCACATCTATATAAAGGCCTTTGCACTCCATGTAGTGAGTAGTACTGAAACTAAAAACAAAAACAAGGGGCAAATTTGGTTATATGTGTTTGGCACTGTGCATAGTAGGTTTTGAAAGTGATCTGTTATACTTCAATGAAATTGTGGGCTTTTGAAAGCTGTGGCAAAAGAATGGCCCAATGAAAACTGTGCTTCCAGAAGTATTTCAAAACTCTGTTAGACCTAGAAAGATCTAATTTAATCATAGGCAATGTGTGTAAATGTCATTTGTAGTTTACCTGAAACTAATTAAAATCTATAGGTTTAATTCCAGTGAATGATAATTTAAGCAAATATAATGAGTTCCATATAATACCTTAAATAGAGTAATACAGTATTTTGTATAGCTTGTTTCATGTCTAGGTGATGGGTGTTCAACGAGTCATAGCGTCGTTTTCTCAAGAGGAAATGCACTTGCAAATATGAATGAAATAATTTTAAATTCAGATAGCATGAACAAGTTAAAACCAGGAGGGTTCTTACATTTCAACTGAATATATTTCTGTGTGAGTATTTTGTTCTCCATTGCATCTTACTGTCCAGAGTTGTGCTCAAATTTTTGAGTGCTAAAAAATCAGCATCAGTCGTGCAGACTGCCTAACTGCAGAAGCCTGTTTATTACTTAGGGGAGAGAGGAACATAGACAATTCCAAGCACTCTGCACAAGGAATAGCCTTTTCTGTGAAGGTTGTGGGGTTTTTTTTAACACAGAGAATTTTAGCTCACCACGGGATATTGGTGACATTTAGGAATAAGGCTTAGTAGCAGTAGCAGTTGCAATATAAGTCAGTAGTTAGAGCATCATTAAGTCTAAATAAATTGTTTACTCCCTGTTTATGAAAAGTGTAAAATCAAAGTGTAAACTGGTTGGGATAGACAACCAGTCTTTTTGTTTTCCCCCAGAGAGAGATGATTTGAAATGGTTTTAGTTTTCTTTTTCTGAGAAAAAAATTGCTGATGTAAAACATCTCACTGTCAAATGCAGAGCAGAAAAATCTGGCATTGAATTGTTATAGCTGGAAACACTTGGGAGAAAAAATATACTAGCGAAAGAGAAAGATGTGGGAAGAAGAGCCACATCAGTTCTGCAGTGACTGCATTCTTCTGTTGTAGTTTTCACTTTTTAACCCAGGTTCTCCCAGGTGAAGCTCCGACCCTCAGCCACTCACCCGGAGCAGATTGGGCTGAGTCATGGGCCTGAGCACAGAGCTGTCTGCTCAGCCAGCAGTGCTCCTGGGAAGTCCCGTTGTCTGCCTTTGGAGCAGTGCAGGAGGCATGCCTTGCCTTTGGGTTGGCAGGTCTTGGAAAGACATTTTAGAAAGTAAGATGCTGCAGTAAGCCAGTTCCCAGCAGGGCAAGAGGACAAAGCAGAGGGAAGGGAATGAATCCAATATCTTGGATGCTGCCTGAGAAGCAAGGAGCTTTTGCTTCCTCCAAGTCTCAGTTTCACACTGCAGGCTCAGACAGCTGTTACTGAAGCAGTTTGTTTGCATATTACAGTTTTCTTTGTGCTGTAAAGGTTAAGGCATTAAAGAGGTGATTTTTAGCTTGAACAATATGGGGGAATTCTATGCAATACAAGAGCCCTGTGTATAGATACAGCATAAAGCTGGTAGTGATGGTCCTTTGAGTCTATTCTTAGCCTAACAGCTAATCTAGGGCACGTAATTTAGACTGTGACTTTCATTTCATCACCTTTAAAGTTAAAGATAGATTAGCAAAACTTGCACAAGTATGCTGGTATCAGCTTGATTTTTTGAAAGGCTGGCAAAGAATTGTTTCTTACATTGTCTAAGATAAATTAAGCCAAAATCGTTTTGTCTCCCCTTTCCTAGGTAAAACATTAGCAGATTTCTGTAGTCCAGAAACTCATTTACGTGCCCTCAGCAGTGACACCTGTAGATTTCTGAACAGTGAATTGCATTGGAAAGTAAAAAACCACAAAGTAGTAATGTCCTGAGGTGAAATGCAACAAACACATCCTGGGTTTATGACCCGCATGTGTTATTTGAAGCAAAAATTTGTATCGATTCACTTTAGATACATAAGTTTATCACTGAGGTATATTGCTGCTGTAATGATATGCAAGAGTCTCTGTTACATATGCAGTATGTTGCACAATGTTAATGCTTCCTGTATTGATTGACTCAGACTGTGTTCCTCATAAGCAGTAGGAAGTCTTAAACTTGATGCTGATGCTGGAATGTGATTATGTTATGATGGAATGCAGCTTATTCAGCAATCCTCTGATTATTAAGGTAATGAAGGTAATTTATAGCTTCTTATGACCTACTGGTTCCAGAAGCTAAAATGCAGGTGTTAGGGGAAACAAAACCCTGATTCAAGAGCTACTAGATGCAAAAGCACATAAATTTTTGTTAGGTAATGATAACATATAAAATGTAGCTTCCATAATTTATAGAAAGCCTTAATAAGTTCATATTTGGATCTTTAGGTCTGATTAATATATCAAACCAGACATCCAAAATGTCATTCAGTTTAGTATTGTTAGAGTGGTTATCTGAACTATTATTCTTTATGCATACTGTAGTCCATCAGCTGGATGCTGCTGTGTGGGTTGTGAATTAAGCCTGGCTCTGCTGATTTCAAGCTGACGCTCTGAAACTGAATGAAATAAACGGCAAGGTTTCTTCATATAAAAAAATTTCCCCAAACCATCTGCAAATGCCACATAAATATTTATCTTTATTTAAGTTTTGGTTCTTGAAGTTTGATTAAATGGTTAAAAAACCAGAGAATATTAATTTACATGAGTTTATTGAAACTTGCTGTTTTCTTCAATGCCCTTTATATGCTGATAGATTGTGTTTCTTTATGACATACATTTTTCATCCGATTGGTTCCTAAAAGAAGGCTGGTTCCCTGCATTTAAATACTCACATTCTGAAGCTTAAAGGTAAGTTTAATTGTGGTATCAGGTGTTTAAAAATTAGTTTAGATTTTTTTGTCACAAACCTGGGCATGGTTTCTGTGAATATAACTAAACATAATGTAAGGGCCTTTTGAATCACCTACATTATGTTTGCACAGTACAGTCACTTCACAAAAATTAATAATCTGCAGTCATTCACAGCAACATAACTTGATAATTACTTTATTACAGCATTCCTGCCCAACTGATAATTCAAAGTATACACCAGTAGGAAAGATCTGTTTCCAGTTGAAGCGAGTCGAGGCAAGCATCTAACGTATTAATAGTGAAGGATCAACAAAAAAAAGGAAGCAGAATGGTGATAATCAGCTGTCAGTCTCAGCTCTCAATTATACTGGTAAAAATATCTCAAGGAACTTAATGATTTACACTGGAAAACAGCATTTGGTATAACAAGTATGCCAGAAAGGATAGGAAAGAAATAATGAGGAAAACCAAAATTCATATCAAGTGGTGCTATAAAGCAATTTATGAAAGCTGGTGTTTCAAAAAGTAATGAAAATACCTAAATGCCTCAAAGAGAAGGCAGGGAGAAAAAGTCTGCTATATTAAGGAGGGAGCAAACTCAGAGCATATGGTTAGTTTTATCATCTAACACAAGGTGTTGCTCAGCTCTCATCCTTCAGCTTGCAATGTAAAGCACCGGCATGTTTGTCCCTAAGGTTAGTACTGTTGCACAGCCTGTGAAAGGTGCCCATGTGGGAGAAGGGCAAAGGGTAGGGATTAATTCGCTCTGTCAGCCGGAGCTGGGTCCCAAATGTCCACCTTGCATTTTAAAAATGATAATCGTTGTTTTCCTGCCTGCTGGGATTTGGTGGTCACCTTTAGGCATTACTGCCACAGCACTTCACTAGCAAAATTCAGCCCACAACTCTGGACAGTGACCATATATATACCAGCTATACCAGTCTCTTAAGAAATCACTGCTAGAAACGAGCAGACAGGGCTTAGGAAACATGTTTCTGTAATGTCACTTACCAATATGTAAAACTAAAGTTGATTTAAAGAATGTTTCTTAATTATAAGATAGAATTATGTATCTAACTTTTTAATATGTGTAAACAGGGGAAGCTGGTTTGCCACTGAAATCCTTAAGTAGTGTAGGACTCCCATACATGCTGAAGGGAGGTGGCTTAGTCTTTCATTAGACTGGAATTTTTTCAGACTATGATAACCATAAACTAGAGTAGACAGAAGTTACAAAAGGGGACAAGAATATAGTTTTGCTAGATAATTCTGCAAAAACTATTTCAGGTGCTTTGGGGGGCTTTTTGCATCTGTCCTTGTATTTTTTTCCTAAATAATGTTATTTCTCTAAGCTTACTTCTACAGCAGCAGCCATTTAAAGAAGCACTAAATCATAAGTAGTATAATCCATTTTACACAAAGGGACAATTTAAAAAGGATAAACTTCATTTTTGTAGATTTCAGTGAGCTGTATCAGAGAAGTGTCTTTTCCCGTTCATTTTGTTACTGTGTTTACCTTCAGCTCACAACGTGTTTTGATTCCTACATTTGGCACAGAGCTAATATAGTAGATAAAAGGTCTCTCGATCTGCTCCCTTGAGTTGTCCAACAAGTGGGTCAGATTGCAGCTACTTATCTGTGAGCTACACAGACTCAAATTTGTGGGTCAAGCACCATTTCTTGTGAAGCAAAATTTAAAACACTAGATGTAAAGTGAACAGAACTTGCAATATAGCAAGAATGCATCTGCTGAATGCTATCTCTGATGTCTCTGGTTTGGTTGGACTGATAGAAGATTTTGGCTTTGAATAAAATCTATGCATATTATTAAAATATCCAATAGAATAGTTATGCCATGATTAGTCTTAGATGTTGCACACTACCAGGATTATTCACCTAACCAGGTTTTTGTTGGTGCTCACTAATTTCATCATTATTGGTTTTCAGTTTGAGCCAGATTGATGAACACTGTTATATTTAAGAAGAGGTACTCCCTGCCAGTTTCAGCTAATGTATGTCATTGATCAAAGTAGGCAAGAGACATCAGTCCTACTGATGTGGTTAAGCAGGGGAAGACTTCAGTGTAAATTCTGCTTTTTCAGCAAAACTGTATTTTTACTGTAGTATAATCAAGGAAACAAATTATATAAAACCTAGATCTGTCTTCATGGAGTTATTTTCCTTACAAAGGATAGTAATTTTTCTACATAATAAAGCATTTGCTCCTAATGAAGACATACTCTGCAATTTTGGTATAATCCAGTTACCAGCACAGTCACATTTCTTTTTTCCTTTTGATTTTAATCAGACTTCTTCATGGAGGATCAGTTGCAGGTGCCTGAGTCTAAAAGGAGCAGATGTGAAAGATCAGGTAGGATCTGATGCCTAGTTTATATCAAAAGGTTTTAGTTAAACATCAGAGTTTTTTTTACCTGTGGAACAAAATCTGAAACCTTTTTCCTTTCACTCTGCGTTTCGTCCACTGTTCTCTCGATTAGTTCTTGCCTCACCACATAATTTCAGTTGCCACTGCAGTTGCTGCCCTTTGCAGATAGAAAATTGAAGTTATCAGTGAACATCTGCACTACACATTTTCAGGCTGGAAAAGTAACAGGATGTGTGGGAGAATTCAGCAAACTGAATCACTGAGACTAGGTCCTTATGAGCCTTCTTCACTCACACAATTAGACCTCACCCCAGTGAAACCCTGCGTGTTAGTATATACTTTTAAAACATACTTACTTATCTCAGTTGAAAAATGGGTGCAAAACTGAACAAGATCTTAGTATGGTGGAGTTCACATCCATATAGCTTCCTGTGTTTCTTTTTCTACAAGCTAACAGTCATTTGCAATATAACTTTTCTCTTTCTCAGTCTCCAGAATAATTTTGTGAATCAGTGGGGTTTAGTTAGGTACAGTGGAGAGAAATAGCCAGTTTTATGGACATCTCTTGAGGCAGAATTGACCTCAAGAGAGACTGACAGAAGTGTCATTAGTTTATTGATGCAGCATGCCAGGAAATAGAACATTGTGTCCTAAATGTGGAGGACTTTTTATTTAGTGCAAGGGAGAAAGCAAGTAAATATGCATAGAGGGATGAGAGGAAGTACGTTTGCTATGTCAGTGAGCAATGACAAGAGTTGTATTCATCAATGATGCAAGAGTAAGAGAAGCGGAGTTTTATATTTCTCAGAAGGCATTGCTTATTCTGGCAAAATGTAAATACATCAATCTATAACTGCCCAGCAGTGTGTGATGTGAATAATTATTTTGGCCCAAGTTCTTTTTTGGTGCAATTTAACACTGGTGGAATTAAAATCCAGTCCTTTAACTATAGGTTTTCTCTCTCCCAGAGGAAACAGTCTCCTGTCTGGCTGAAGGCCCTTCTCGGAAAATCTCAGTAAAAATTAATCTCATTCTGAATGTGTCATTATTAAATGCATCTAAACCCACTATCTAACTCTAAAACTGGTACTTTTATATCTGATGCTAGCCCCAGCCTTCATGCAACATCTATTGTGCAAGCAACAATATAAGTATCCAGCACAGAGACTGATTAAAAAGTTTTCCATATAGCTTCTAGCTGGCTGCAGTTTAGAATATGAGTTGCTATACTGAGATGCTGAAAAGCATAAACAGTATTTGCATTTTGTTATGAATATTTTGCATAACTTTCAGGATGTTTTCTTTATCCCCAAGTGGGTCTCTTTGGAGTCCATAATGTGCTGTGAAGCTCCAGTAACGGAAAAATTTGTTGAGCGCAAACAGGCCAGTATCACAGCAGACGTAACAGCATTTGAGCAAAGCATGTTTTGCATCAGAAGTGTATATACATTTGCATTTTTGATGCAAAAATCTACTTAATCAGCACTGCAAATGAAGCCCATAACTGAGGCACTGCGGAATTCTATGAAATTGGAAAGTTCTGTGTAATTTCTGAAAAACAAAGTCTATTTTGCACAGCTCTAACTATAGCTAATATTTAAACCAATTTAAGCATCGGTGGCAGAAATACTCTGTACTTCTTTAGCTTTGGAAGTTTTTAATGTCCTTAGCTCTGTGGAGTATGCTTGTTTTAACATTTCTTAACTAAACATTTATTCTTTTTAATTGCCAGGAAAAGGAAAACACAGAAAGATTGAGATCTGAATTTTAAACCATCATTTTAGGCATGTTGATTTTTGTGCTCAGTTTTCTGTGCTTAGGGAATTATGTTGGGGGAAATCCAGCACACAAGATTCTTGTTGAAAGCCAGAGGTGCTGCAGCTATTCATCCAAGTCAGTTGTTTGTGTCACAATTGAGGTATCTGTTCTAGAGATTTCTTCAGAAGTGCATTCTGTGATTGCTTCACAGTTTACTAAGAATTGCAGAGGTTTATTCAAGGAATTCTGACTTTTGAAATAAGGTCTTCTATCCAGAGTGGGTTCTGTTTTCTAGCATGTGTTGGTCAGCATAAGTTGGTCTGTCTTCTGAGATGGATGTTACCTGGAAAATGGAGTCAACTCCATCCCAAAGCGTCTTTTAATCCAGTTACTAATTACTATCAACTGCTCTTTTTTTCTTATACAATTTTCCTTGCTAGTGTTGGTTGATTTAGTTTTTAATAAACAGGTGTCTACACCACAGAATTTCGACCAGACCTGACATTTAGTCTTACCAGAGTCTGACCATGCAAGCTGAAAATGGTTTTATCTCTAGTGTTAGTCTCATCTCCCTGAGGTGAGGTGGTTATAGACGTGTGTACACTGGCAAGGACTCCTCCTGCAGGCAGATGACTATCATGTTACTCTACTGGTTGACAAATTTCTTGCTTGGTCTCTGAACGACAAAAAAAGGAGAGCCTTCTTTCACAGGGTAAGGGGAGAACTATTTTGTGAAAATCCTTCTATAAACAGAGTTTCTCATGTCAAAGGTTTGAGACATAATTACAAATACTAAAACTGATATTTTGAAATAGGGAATCTCAATCAAATGTCAGGCTTCTTGTCTGTAAGGTATTTCCATTCTTCAGTGTAGTGCAGAATGTCACTGTCATTCCAATTAGTGCAGCTGATTGGTATTAAATTTGCTTTGTTTGACATACTACAATATTTTTGCTTCAAGCCAGGCATTTTGCAGAAGGTACAGAAACACCACATCATCACAACAGACAGTAAGGCTAATGGCAAAAAGGGCCTCTAAGAATGTGTGAAATGGAAGAAACCAGCTTTCTAATTTTTTCCAGTTTCAGCTCTATTTGTTACAACAATATTAAAAGATACTTTAGGAGAATACAGAGATTTAAACCATACCATCTGTATTTCTATTTCCTTGGTTTACTGGACAATAACATTATTTTTACAGCTTTTCCACATAAGGACATCATTTGTTATCATATCATCTTTGCCTAGAAAACTGGGAAGATAAAATCTAAAGTAAGATACTTAACCTTAGTCCCTCAGTTCTTAACTGGTTTCTGAATTGGTCTTGTAAGGTGCTGTAATCCCAAAATCTGTCACCATAGTGGTAGCTGTCTTTCCCTGTATGGATTCATTAGTTTATATGCTGAATTTCTCATGGAGAACTGTTGCTGGGAGCAAAACATTTGTACATTAGTCTCAGTCCTTAGGCTCAAAAGCATTTGCAAGTGACTTTCTTTGTTCATGGATAAAGGTACAAGAAGAGAATCCTGAATGCTGGGCAGATTATATTTGGCTTGATCTTTATCTTCTCCTAACTGGAATGTGGAGTCTTTATCTGACTATCCGACAGTAGGTCAGAGCATCAACAATCAAATCTACCTTTGGTGCCTTATGGGAAAATATTCAGTGAAGACTTTGAGAACCCCCATGGTTTACAGAGACATCTGCAAGTTTAGGAGGAGAGGTTAAAGGCTGAATGGCCTTGAGACTGAAATGCTCTTTTGCCTGCCACTCTAGGCCATGCAAATTAAGCCTAAGATATGTTGGCAAGGCACTGGGGAAGAAACAGCAGAAGAGAAGAGGAGGAAGCCTCGATCAACACTGCCTGTTTTTATATAGACTTTTCTCCCTCTGCCTGTCAGTCAGATACACTCCTTTAGATTCACATAAGAAACATTTACCCATGCCTAACTTAACATTTTACCTTGCTACAGTGCACTCCCATCAAAAAATAAGGCTCAGATATTCCCTTTGATGTCAGTGGTGTGCAGTAATACCAGAAAAGGACAGTTGCTGAGCCAAAGAAACTCCTCAAACACATAAACACAGTTTTCCTTCCCACATTGACACACCAGTGTAATTATACTGACAATAGGGCAACTGTCACATTTTCATCTGTGCAGCAGCTGTCTTGTGATCTCTTTCAGGAGCAAACCTGGTACCATTTCCATTATAGGGAGCCAGTAAGCTTTAGGAATTCTTTGGTACAGAAAATGTTCTGGACTAGAATGATAGCAAATAGTTTGACTCTAAGGGATGTGAGAAATCAGAAGTATTGTATATTGGGAATTTGGAAGTATTTGTAAAAGTAATTCCAGAAAAAGTCCCTTCCAGTGTCTTGAAGTGAATGCCATGGAAGGAAATTTTCAGATCTCATCAGATATTTCCTCTAATATTATTTCTTCTACTGGCACTTTGGGCATTATTATTGTTGTTTTCACTCAGTGTGTCCTTCAGAACTTGATGCTACTAGTCACATTTTCCACCAATAACGTGACATTCTTAGATGTCATTCTCTGAGATTCAGTGATGATCAGAATTTCTACCATCATCATCATGAAATACTGGCAAGTTACAGTTATATCAGGTCACGCACCACTTCCCTTTTCTCAAATATGCAAAGCAAACTATGGAGCTCTGATAAACTCAACACGCTGGTCCTTTAAGAGACTCAGCTCAAATTAGAACTCAGAAAAGGTTCTCATAGTCCCTCCCCATGAAAAGGTACAGCTGTTGCTGCCATATTTCTCTGGGGCTAACAATCCCCTTGTGTTGGCTAAAACCAACACAACAAAATTGACAGGGTGAATGGGAAATTGTCAGTCTGGGAGGGTATTACACACCCTAAAAGATTAACTTCCTCTGGCTGTTTATGTTCTTTTCCACAGGCTCCCACACTTTATAAAAACAGTAACTTCTTTGGGCTTTCATTCTTCTCCATATAAAGATTACCTTTCAAATGTATTGCTGCTTTTTGTCTACCTTCTAACACTGGATAACAGCAAGAACTGCAAGTGCTTGGAGTTTCCATAAGCTTTTCAGCAAGGTTTACTCCTTAACGCAGGGAGAGAGCCATTAGCCAGGAAGCCAAGTCTAAGAGCATGAAAGCATGTGGAAGGTGCGTGCACTCACACAGGCTGTGTACAAATACAGTACTGTATTTGGCATTACAAAGAAAGAGAGGTATACACACGAGTCTGGGATTTCTCTGTCATGCCTTTCAGGTTTGCTTGAATATGAGCCTTACCTGTCTTAATGCCTGCTAGGACTCTGTTGCTAACTCTGAGGCTGAAAAATGAGCAGTAGCATCCTGACATTAGAATTCCTCAGTGTGGCAAATATCACTAAGCACAGTGTATGATCAGCCTTACTGGGTGTCATCAGCATTATCACTAAGCACAGTGTATGATCAGCCTTACTGGGTGTCATCAGCATTATCACTAAGCACAGTGTATGATCAGCCTTACTGGGTGTCATCAGGAGAATGCTGTGAATAATCAAAGTTTTCCTGAGGACACACCACTGTTGACTGTACTGTTCTTACAGCACTTAGCTGCATTGAAAACTTGCCTGTGGGCCTTGCAGTGACCAGATCTGACTCAAAACTCTTGAACTTGCTGACCAGTGAAAACAATACATGTTTCTTTAAATCCTGCTGATCTGGTCTTGGCAATACACAGGCCATCTAAGGTGACTGTAAGAGTTTTAAGTGTATAGAGAAGACCATCAACATGTGGATGTTAAATCACGTCCTAAGTCTTGCTTTCAGACGAGGCTATTATCTGCATAGCAGTGGCAGCAGGAATGAATGTTCTACAATCACTAGAGAGGTGTTTATGTTGCTTGCATAGTTTTTTGTTTGCACTCCATTTCACAATGGTGAAATTGGTCAGGGGCCAGGGAAGTGCAGGAGCTGGGGAGGAGCATGGGTGAGCGCTGTTTGCACAGTGTAACTTCTACTGTTCCTTCTAACCATAAAGGGTATAAATTGGAAGAGCCAGCTGGGGCACTGGGAAATTAAAACAAACCAACCCCTTCTTTATACAACTGATCCATAGCTTTTAATGGAAATGATATATGGATGGTGCAAAGCTGCACCAGGAACTGCTTGTTATAGGGCTAATAATAATAATAATATATTCTGTAGATAAACATAACGAATCATCTTACAGAACATATGAATGCTCCTTTTGATTTTGTGCTATACTTCCATGGACTTTTCATAAGGATATATATTAAATCTAGTATATTAAATATATGTCTAATTATTTGTATTTTTAGTGACTGTTGATAGAATTTATCCCAGCAGCTCCACTTTCTTGTGTATGAGAGAAGATGCACTATTACCTAGTTCATGCACAATCTACATCTGTTTTTGTTCCATGCTGCTGCCATGTAGCTTAGCAGAGCAAGTATAAGTTATTTCATTCTGTCAGAACACATAATCATCCCAGGTTAATTCAGAACTTTCCTTCTTTCTCCCAGCGTTACCCTTTCACATCCATTGCTTCCTTTGTTTTGGGTTCACTGGGCCAGGCTTACTGTATTGTTATCAGAGTTTTGCACTTCACAGTCTGAACCCCCTCCAGTTCCTAAACAGATGTTTCAGACAAGAGATATTTAACCACTAGTGCTGCCCTGGTAAACAGAGCCATCATGGCAGAAGGTGAAGAATTGCTGCATTCAGAAATAGAAATGACACAATAAGATATTTTGCTAAGGCTTATTTTACTATTGTTTGATGTATAGAAAAAACACAGTGTACCTCTCCATTGCTGGCTTTCAGATATCTCTGGGATTTCAGTCCCACTGCTTTTAGAGGCTCTAGCCAGATGCAGCAGATATTGCTCTAAGCGCTGTATTCCACAGTGGCACTGTTCTTTCTCAGCATTGTGTGTCAGGTGCTGTTCATCAGTCTGAACAAGACGGTGGCAACTAAAAAGCCCCTGGAATTTTGGTCAAATACAGACTTTATCCACCAAAGTGTCTTCTTTAGAAGATGACTCCAAATCTTGACATCAGACCTGAAAACCAGTAACTCCATGGGGATGTTGATGAGTCTAAAATCTAGGGAGAATTTATGGCTGAAATGGTTTCTAACACTAGGACAAGAGACCCACTGTTTCTGTATAAATAAATATGTCAACACACTTCTGTGTAACTTCATCAACAGTGGTAGGATCTTCTTCCCAGGGATACAAGAAGTGCAAAGCAATTCAACTCCTCTTGACATTGTCACTTGTTCATCATCCCAGTCCCTATGTCCCTATATATTTTTTTTAACATCACTATAGCTTAAATATCAACAGAGATAAAACCTAAAATTTGTTTTGTGGACAAATATTCAGAAGTCAGGATAAGTAGAGAGAAGGGAACTAATATCTGAACCAATTTTCATGATCATTCCAGTACAGCATCTTCCAGCCAGTTATCTGTTTCTCTGCCTGGAGTGTTCAGCAGGGAATGTTCACCATATGTTTCTATAATGTTTAGCCAAGTTAATCCTGAGTGGAGCCTGTGGACCATTAATAAAATGTAAGTAAATAGTAATAAGTAATAAGGATCATTCAGAGATGACCTTCCCTGGTGGCAGAGCTTAGCTATTCATAACCTTCTGGTAAACACAAACGATGAAACAGAGGAAAATGATATATGAGAAACAGGTGTAGCATCTGGAGAACACTGTACTCTTGAGCTGTTTGACATGCTTCTTACATCTGCATTTAATAGAAGAGCAGAAATTATTACTTATCTTGGCAAATTGGATATGAGAGGTAATTAGCACTGTATCCCCCTGGAATTTCAGGAGCTTGTAAAATGAGTGACAGAACTTTACATTTCCTGTTCATACATTCAAATGTAGTTGAGAATTGCCATCGCTGTTTTAGTGGACTAATCTGTGCAAACTAGAAAACACCATAATCTTCAGGATCCTGCTAGATTCAGATTCACCAGTGTTACTTGCCAATGGATAAATAGGCCAGCAGGTGGAGGACAGCCTGAGATTCAGGAGACCTGAACTCAGGTTGCTGCTGTGCTGTAACCTTGTCTGTGACCCTAGAGCTGGATACATGGGCTGGCTTGCTGTGTTGTAACCTGATGGAGTGAGATCAACAGCTCTGAGGTAAGTACCTACTCTCCTGTGCAGTGAAGGGAATTAGGAAGTGGAATTTGCAATAGTACAAGGAAGGGACATTATCCATACTCATCAATCAGAAATGATGACGAGGAGGATGTATATTAAATCTTACTTCCTTATTAGTTTACCAGTCTAATCCTGGTTTGAGGTTGTATATATTTGATCAGAATCTTAGCTGGAGTTGAATAACTGTGTCATATGTCTAAATAATCATTATTTTCTCTAAACACACATGTAAAGAAAGATTTATTTCTGCTTCCTGCTATCACCTTTCATAAAATAGCTTTGCGGTCCTATCATTTGCTTGGATGGTGGAAATAATCTTCCCAGAAGCAGGTGGTAGTATTATGCTAGCTTTGTGTTAGCATTCCTCTGTAGTACTGTAGACTCATGCTCATGTTTCCTACTCCATGGAATATATTTATTCAAACCCTTTTTTTTTTCTCCTCTGTAAAATGTACAGATGATCCTTTCAGCTGTTGAACCACTGTACTACAAGAAGCCCTAAGTAAGTGCTTTTGCTCTGACAAGCTGCTATGCTTGCTGTGTTTCCTGCAGAGCATGGCAATGCATGTGATGTGTCCAGGAACAGCCCATGGGGCTGTATTACATAGAAGAGACAGAGAACCTGAACAGGTTTATATGTGACACCTGTGATAAGCTTCTCAGTCTACTGAGGCAGCCCTAAATCCATGGTCCTTCCAGGAATGAGGTACTGTTGTATCTTACAGATTGTAGACATTACAGTGATCACCAGTGTTATGGAGATAAATAGAATAAAAGTTGGTTTTAGTGGACTATGGTGGATTTCATCTCTACTTGTGATACTGTTATAGTTAGAGAAAACAGCTTATGCTGTTGTGCTGATGTTGTCTCTATTCTATAGGTAATTTCAGACTTTAGTGCATCTACTCTGGCATCTTTCACATTTGTCTTCTATAGGAAAAAAAATTAAATTTAGCTACTTTCCTGAAGTTGTTCTTGGCCTCCTCTTTCCCTTATTTTCATTAGAGCATCTTTAGTAAAATGATGGAGGAAAAGGAAAAGAGCATTTAATGATTGTCCAGACCATTCTGAGCAAAGCATGAGAAGTCACAGAATATTTTGCCCACTGTCCATTTTCCAGTTCTGTGTCTATTGTTCTATTAAATCTTTAATGCAAAAGCTTCATATGCTTATCTGCTTGATTAAGTATACATTATCTTCTTTCATCTTCATCATTAAACTGGCAGCAATTACACAAAATTGAATGCATGACCTCTAAGTCTTTGCCCCAGTAAGATTACCAGAAAAAGACTGGTTATACGCTAATCTGCTGTCATCAAAGTTACAAAGATTTAGTTCCTCCAGTTCAGAGACAGCAATTCACATCACAAAACAGGTGCAGATAATTACCATTTATTACCTGCAATACAAATCAGGTCTGAATCCTCTATCTGTGTTGGCATGAAAAATAACCACTACTCAGTGGAGTGAAAGGTGATGACCCACTGGCTAATGAAATGTCAAGATGAAGCCAGGAAAAAGGAATGATTTTCAAAGTCAATGAAATGTACAGGGAAAAAATAAAATTGTAAATATTTTATTTGCTTTCCAGGATTACAGTCATTTGGTGTCTTTTTACTTGCTGTTATTAATTCAGTTTTACAGGATAGGCACTATCTAAACCCAAACATTTTTGTTGAAAATTGTATCATGTTGAGAAGGCTTTAAAATCTAAGCAAGCCCCCACGTTATTCAAATAGAGAGCTCTTCTGCTCTCCTTGCTTCTGTGAGATTACAAGATTCAGATAGAACTGACTCTCTTATGGGTGAAGGAAGACAGCACTGCTTCTGTGAAATCATCCCACAGATTTTGACATGCTATAGTATTACTGTTGATGCTTCCCCAAAAAAACCTAGTTCTGCTTTGCTTTGTCTAGAAAGGAATGGAGTCTGATTGTGCTGGTTTTTGCACAAGAATCAAGAATAGATGTCACTCCAAGCATTTCTCAGGCAAATGGCTACATCTATATTTAATATTTTGACCTAGATGTAACTGGGTCTAATCAATCACTAATGACTTTGAATTTAAACAAACATGAAAACTAGGAAAATGCTGTTCTTCAAAATATTTCTCTGGTATAGCAGCTTTGATTTAAATTATTTCAAGAGAGGCTGCACTGTCACCAGTCAACTTCTAAGCTACTTTCAAGAATACAGAAGAATGAAAGGTTATTGGCTTTAGCTTGAAACTCGTCCTGCTAGCTATTGCAAAAGTTTTGTTTGTCTACATGGCAATTTACTACTTGGGGTGCTAACTTGGATCACTTGGCACATAATGAGATCAAGCAACAGCTCAGCCTTAAGCTAGCTGTCTGTCTGCATATTAGCTGTTCTGTCATGGAATAGGAACTAGCAGAGCAGCTTGGATAAATTAGCTTTTGCAGTTGTCATTTTCTGATATATGGGGACTTTATGTTCGGAGTTTATTGTCTAGATTAGGTGTGGAATGATGGCTGTGCTCTCCAGAAATGATGAAGAAGTATCAGATTATCATTATCCACATAGTCAGCTTCTTCTGGCCAGTCAGTGCTTCATGTTCCATGTGAACAACTCTTACCCATCTCCTTACACGCAGCCGAGGTCATGTGAGCAACAGTGAAAAATTACATCTGCAAGTGCTTTTGTGACGGAGCAGAGCAGCTGGAAGAACAGAATTCCTAAAAGCCCTGTTGGTTGGACACAATTTCTTACCAGGTTTAAGGCAACATCAGATTTCATTCATCAGGAAGTGTGAGGTAGGAAAGGATAAAATGAAAACCAAGGAATAACATTGGAAATGCTGAGCTGTGTCACAGGACTACAGCAATTCTATAACTTTTCTATTACATTGCTTCATTATTTTTCTAGAAAAGACAGAGAAGTTTCTGTTAAAATCAGCTTCTCTTAAACTTTAAACTTTACAGGCATTTCATTCTAGTTTAGCTTGATCTATCATATCAGATCTTTGCAGCTGTCCTGCCTTTAAACCCTCCCATCAGAAAATGTAGAATTAAATCACTTTTGTTAACCACCTAAGGAAGGAAACAAAGACCACTGGTGAGTTTTCCACAGTGAAATGGGCTAATTAGTGCAGTTCTTCCTAATCATGCAGTTTTGTATCAGATTACTAATGCTGTGGCCATAGTATTTCATAGTAGTATTTTACTCATAACAGCTTTTCTATTCCATCCCATTGTTAGGAACTGGATTATGTGGTTTAGGGCTTAATTTTCTCTTTCTCTTAACATTTGAGATAATTTTTGCAACAAATTTGGGAACAGTGAACAAACATGCTCAAACATGGTGTCTGAGTAGCTGTGTGCTGTACATGGTGGTTTACTGCTTACAAAAGTCTAAGTACAGATAGGAACATATTTAATAGAAAAAAAGATAAGATTTTATTAAACTAATAATTACATGGATATCTGCGCCCTGCAGTGATATTGCTACTCTGTATTCTGGTTTCATACCTATGGGACCAGAAACTGCTAGATAGGAACTGTCCCTGTTATTTAAAACACCATCTCAGGTAAAAAGAATCCTTACACACAGATCAGTGACTCTAAGAAAAAGCTGATTTCATAGTTGTCCATAAGAATCCCTTGATTTGAAAATACTGGGTTTTTTCCATATGAGTTATCTAAAGTATGAATATTTTCACCAGTGATAAAAGATGAATAAGCTTTTCCCAGGAGCATCTTCCAGACCCATTCCAGTATATCAATATAGAGCTTTGCTAAGCAGAGCCAGCCATTCATGCCAGAGTGTGATCTGGTTTTGAGATGTGACATATGGGCACTGAGATTAAACCTCCCAGTTTATCACTTACAAATTAAGCTGGGATTGAACATCAGCCGCATCAAAGTTTTTTTTGCCCACAGCATAAATTGAAGGGATTTTTTTTTATGGTATTCTGACAAGGCACAAATATAAGAATCAAATCAAGCAAAATTGTAAAAAAGTAATACAAGAAATGAAATCAAATACTGCAGGAGCTTAAACTTAAACTGGGGGGAATTGATAGGAGCCTCTTTTGTACTTCTCTAAGAATGAAATAAATACTATCTTGCAATTTGTGTGGCAATGTACTGGAGAAAAATAGAGAAGGTAATCTTAGAATGATAAGATTCCTGACCCCATTTCTTCAAATGCTTGTTGTTCACAGTCTTGGAGCTTTTGTTACTTTTTTAATGCAATGGGAATGATGTAAAATTCTTATTTCAATCTATTACTACATTTTTGCTGTTCATCTGAAAACATGTTGTAAATCCGAACTCCCACAAGAAGGCCCCAAAACCGCAAGGTTCTTACCTGCCAGGCTTTAACCACAGATAAGCACTACTGGCTTTAACACCAAAGGTCAGCAGTAAATTGACCCCAGTTACCACCTTTATACTAGTAGAGAACACCAATGTCTTCACAAAAAGGCTTTCTAACCTTCTAGTACAGAATCAGAGGATAGCCTACACACTGCAATTTGAAGGGGGTTTTTTGTTTGTTTAACTGATTTCCACTAAGCTTTTTGAAAGAAAAGGAACATATAGACATTGTATATAGGAATTGTTTCTCAAAACAAAGTGCAGCTACCTGTGGGACACAAGCAGCTGTTCAAAGATCACCCTATTTTTTGAACAGAGAATGAAAAACATGATTTCAAGATCACTGTGCACATCAGCAGCATCTTTTCTTAATACAGCAATGTAGCATCACTTTGCTTTTGCAAAAGTACTGGATTCAGTTTAAACCTTTGGGATTTAAAACTAATCAAATTAAAGATCAAGCCAGGGACTGATACTTCAAAGATGGACACTGATGTAATTTAGTAGTAGAATGTCATTAGTGTTGAGAGGAAGCAGTGAGACACACTGTTGTCATGGTACTTTTCTCTTTTTGCAAAAAGTGGCGTGACATAGAAACTATGTTCATCCATTGGTGAACAGGCGGCCTAAGCAGCTTTATGGATATGTCAAGCAATCATACTTATTGCACTCGGCAATCGGTAAAGTCAGAGCTAAATAAAAAGGTCTGGTTAATATAACGCTTCTGCTGTATTCCAAGTCAAAAAAGTGTCAGTGAGAGTGTATAGTTCAGTGGGCTGAATCCTTCTGATACTCTTACTGTAGAAGCCATGCTCACTACTCCTTCCTTTTAATGACCAGTGAAGAATGGTGTCACTCTATGGCATGGTTTTCGGAAGAGCTGGAGGAAGACAGTTCAGATGTGTGCAGTTCCATAAGATTTAGAAGCAAAGTCTGCAGAGCCATCAGATAGCAGCTGTATCTCCCTGACTTGTAAAAACTTGCCTTCACTATAATGAGACTTTGCAACAGTGAGCCTGTTGCAGCTTCTGCTTCTGACTGTATCTGAAAACAGTGGACAGTTAATTTGTTGTTCATACATTCACTATAATGATGGTCAGCCATCTAGGCTGATACTACTTTTTGTGCACAGAATAAGGATGCCTGCTACACTGTGGCTTCCATCTAATAAACAGCTTTCTGATTTTATCTTAATCTCTCTTTCTGATAGAACCGTGATGTAAAGCTGCATACTGTCCTTGAGCTGGATACTCCCCTTGCCTAATACTTTTTGATGCCTTTCTTCTGTAGTCAGCATCAGTGGGCTTGGATGTTCCAGATGGTGAACTTTACCAATGGTCACTTTTGGATTTGTATACATGCAGCTCAAAAGCATATAGTATATATAGTAACTGCAATACAGAAGGCAGAGGTAGTATGTGCATGCTAATTATTTTCACCTCTGTGTACTTATGCTGCATTTACCACTCCCACCTTACTGAAGATGGTCATACGCCATCTTTGATGTAGTTGTTATAATGGACAAATAAAAAAACCTAGATAAAATATTCTTTAGTTACTGAATCATGTTTATCAATTCAGTAATTTTTATATTAAATGTTCCTTTGAATTGCTTGCATTTAAACAATATTTAAGTATTGTGAAGGATGAGGAGACGTGAGAAGTGGTGCATTCTTCACACCTCTTTTTTCTTGCTAGGACATTATACCCAAAAAATCAAAGAATTCACTTCAGTCATATGTAGTTTAACATTTTTTTCAAGTAAAAGCACATCCTAAGTATACTGCTTGTCACCTACACAAGGGTTTGTGGTACGTAAAGGTTACATTCAAAATAAATAAACCCTAACATGCAAACTCATTCTGGCAGTATTTTTTCTTTTTAGAGCGTCCCAGCTACTCCCTGTGTATCACATGTAGTTTGTAGCCAAAAATATGCTTACTTTCCAGCTTAGTGCTGGATATCAGTTCAAGTCCATTAGGTCAGACTTGAAGAATGATGGTTCAGATTGAAACTCTTCAATGAAATTACTATTTTGGTCACATTAAGACTTTTGTTTTTCCCCCTTCCCATCTGTTTTGAAATGCCTGGATGCTCAAATGTCCATGTAGGAAGGTGCTAAAAGAAATGCTCATCATCGTGTCTTGATGTGGAGGAGCAAATGTGTTATGAATGCTCACTCTGATACCTCCAGACTTCCAGAGCAGTGATATTTTTAAGAGGTTTTTATTCCTCCTTCATTGCTACATTTCCCAAGTACAGTTGCAGGTTTTGAAGGCGTTACTTCCAAACTGCAATTTTTATTAATATAACACAAGCTTTATATTTAGCTTCCCTTGTGAATAAATTATTCTGTGGCTTTTGAAACCTGTTGTTTTTAATGGGCATGAAGATATTATCCATATTTTCTGGTAAGATTTCCCAAGTCTGGAATGGATATATGTTGCTGGAATATGCTGTTTGAGTTTTTCCCTTTTGTCTTAAAGATTAGGAAGGACAAGCTTTCTTTTCAGCATTCACTAATTGATGTTCTTTAGGTTTCTTTTCCTTTATGAAACTATAACAGTGAGGCAGGATGTTTAGAGGCCATTCTTATAAACCAGTTATTACATATCAAGACTGACATCACATTAAATAGTAACTGTAGGAATGCTATCCAAAGAACAGCACCTTGAGATGAAATTAGATTTTTGACTCATTTCATTAAGTAAAATTCATTCATTGACTCAACTATGATAGAAGTCATACTTTTTATATGCACAAATCACAGTTGTAATCACAAATACACAGACACAGCTATAAATCTTATGCATAGAAGTGTTAAAACCTTTTTCTAAGAAAAGAAGTCCTTTATGAAACAGCATTTCCTTCAAAATAGGAATGTTCATTTTGATAAGTGACTGAAGGAGCTAAAATAAAAGTCATGCATATTTATTTGGAATTGTTGACAGATTTCATGTCAATAATGTTGCCATGTTTAATTATCAGAAATTGCTGTTAGGTTCATCTACCTTTCATTGCTTCATTTTTATGATCTTGATTTTTTTTTGTCTCTCTGTTATCTATTTGGATACGAATATTAATATGGAAACCTTTTAATAGCTCAATATTATTAAGATTTTCAGATTTATCTCAGATTTCAATCCATTTTTTAAAAAACAAAACTGACATTGAATTAATTCTAACCCAATTTTTCCATCTTGCTATTGAACTTAACTAATATGTGACATAGTCTTATTAGCACATCAGAATTTAAGTTTTGGACAAAATAATCTTGCTATCTCAAGCAATGGTATTGATTCTTTTTTCATGCAAATACATTAAAACTTGGTAAGACCTCCAGGTTTGCTGGAGGTTGCTTTCATATAAATTTAAGTTGCAAAGTTCTAATAATCACAAAAACAAAACTCTGTGTAAAATAATTCCATTTGATTGCCACAAATTTAGTTTAGTAAATACCAAATACAAACCCCAAATGGCATATTCATCACAGCATGTGGTGGCAAGCCGTAGTTTGCCCATAGGAAGCATTTTTCTGTTCTGATAATAAGCTGCTGCTTTGTGGAAGGTATCTGGGAACCTTACTGAGAAGAATGAATTTGAACATAAGGCAATTTTCATACTGCTAAATGTGAAATCATAATGTTTTTGCTACTTAAACCAAGCTTATTTCACAGCCTAGTTTATTGTGGCACTGAAAAAATGTTAAAAAACACATGAGATACTGAATCATTGAAGTGAATAAATCTTTAAGAAAGCCTTAGCATGGCTCTTAATTTAAAAAAAATCTTCCTAAATATTTTTTGTACTGAGCACATTTTTATATGTGATGTATAAAACCATTGGTTGTTCTTCATCAAAATTAGATTTGGTTTCCTTTTAAGTACTGGTTTGCGCTTGTATATTAAAAGCCAGTTCTGCAGCATGCAAATCTCAGAAGAAAGGCAAGTAAAGGGAGAAGAGCTTTGTTCAGATGGACCTGGAGATATGCAAGATGTGTAATTCAGCTTCTTACAGGAAGCAAGCAAAACATCTAGATCCCCAGAAGGGTGAGGAGTTGATAGTTGAAAGGACTGTGTGGTGATCATCAGTAGAAACTATTTACTAATGGTACCTATGCAAAAAGTTTTTAGTGCAAGGTATGGTTGTTTGACTATCTAAGTGTCTTCAGTGAACAAAGTTCAGAGGCGTGATTAGCAAAACACTTTAAGAAGGAAGCATCAAATCTCTTTAGAGGAATCTGTTTTGAGAATAATCATCAGAGAATTTACAAAGTCAGCTTTGTTGGGGGAAAAAAAAAAAAAAAAAAAGGGAAAAAAAAACATT
>NDXB01001846.1:59342-77951 GCA_002631895.1 Agapornis roseicollis
AAAAAAAAAAAAAAAAAAGAGAAAGAACAGCATTCCTAAAAGCTCTTCCTATTGAAAGCATCAGGTTTGAATATCTGGGGTTTTCAGCTAGTTTAAGTTGCACCTTATGTAAAACACGCAAGATGAGCTCATTTAAAGTAGATTTTCTACTGTGGTCCTCTGTCAGATTGAAGATTTAACTCCTTCATTGGTCAATATAGAGCATGACCATTCCATCCCACATATATTAAGATCAGCAGTACCAGCAATCAGAACATCTGATCGTGGCTTATGCCAGAACAAAGTTTCTTTCCTTGAAAAGGAAAAGGTTTTACTAGTGTGAACTGGGAACTCTTTTAGGGTAAATGTGATGAGACAAGCAGTGAGTTTCCTTTTTATTTTCAGAGAAATAGCAGTGAAATTCTCATACATTTTCTGTGAAATAGCAACTTGTAGAAATACTCTGCCCTCACTATGCCCTGTTTCTTCTCTGCCTTTAAAGCTATTGATGTAAGGAACACAGATTGAGGTCATCGAAGCGTAGAAGGTGGCTGCCTGTGGCAGAATTTGGCTCAGAACATAAGATTTCCATTCTCATCTCCTCTATAGTGTAGAGGAAGGTAGACAGTTGATAACGTCTATAACCTCATATGTGGGGGGTTTTAGGCATTGTTAGGAATTTTGCTGTTTTATAAATGTCTTGAATTATAGATTACAGTAAAAGTCCATTTTAATTTAATCCAATTAAATATAATTAGGTTTTGTGTTACTTTTTTTCTGTCAAATTTATTACCTTTAGAAGGATTTGAAATATAATATAAATTGTGGCTTACAAGAAGTCAGAGTAATAATGAAATTGAGGTATTATTTTACTAGACAGGGCAATTCTAAGAGTGATTATTTTCTTCTTTAAAAGGATTTCTTTCTTTACTTGACAAGTCAGTGTTTATGAACAAAACTTTGGAATTTAGTTACCATCATGTCACTCTCAAAATCAATAAACTCAGGGTTTTATTCTGAACGACATTTGTGCTAATTCAAGTGCTACGGCACAAGAAAGAGACAAAAACTAAGAGAATTGAGATTTGTTTGCTTCTTTCTGCTTCACTGGCTGAAGTAGAAATGCTATGTGTTCCCCAGTGTATTTAACCAGCACATGAATTTCACTTACAGGGAAAATCTGCCTTTTGTAGCCAAATTTTTAGAAAGCTGGCACAAAAGCAGATCCGGATCCAGGGAATGTATGAGCATTCTTCCTGTATTTGTAGTGTTAATGGAACAAGTCGCATGTTTTTATGCTACAGACACTGATCAGCTAAAAAATAAAGCTGTCCTACCTGTGATCCCATGGGATTTATTTCAGTTCAAAAAACTGAGGCCATTGCAGAGTGCTGCTGATGAAGCCAGCTCCTGTGTTACTGTTCTCAGTCACTGCAATAACAAGTGATTTTGGCATGCTGGGGGGATTATCTGGTGATGGTTTCAGACCTTATCTGAGCTGTTTCCAACTTTTTGAGAGTGAACAAAACCTTTCACCATGCTCCAGATCACCTGTGGAGGGCCACAGCCTCTCCTTTTCATTTCTCCTGCTGCTTCTCCTGTACAGCCTGAGAATGAAGCAGACCTTTACCATAAAACTCAACATCCCCATCTCCAGCTGTTAGTGTGATGCTGACCATTGATTTCTTTAACTTTGGTCAGATTATCAAAGACAACAGATTTCCAGTGATGACTTCAGCTTATTTCTAGAACAGGAAAGAATATTTTTACTGATTTTCCTCTGTAAACTTTGTAACTCACAGTAAAATACTCTCAAAATTTGATTCATCAGCTCTTGCCAGGCAACAAATTACTGCAGATGAATAATAGATGTTCCATGCTACCAGATTTGCTTCTTTTGCAGTTATTTATTTCCTGCTATGTTAGCAGCCTCCTCGTTTCCCTAGCCCTCAGCCTGGCCCTGCTTCCTAGTGCCTGGTCTGTGCAGTCTTTTCATTTTATGATGAAAAGCAAACAATTGACAAGGTGCGGTAAGTAGCACAGATTCATCATCCGTTTCTCCATTTCATGAACATCCTGCATTTTGGAAACTATTTTCATTCCTTTTGGAGCCTGGAGAATGCTGAAGTAATAATAGCTTACCCTAGGAGCAGATTTTGTAGCAAATACTATACCTTTGTGAAGAAATAGCTATTATTATGTTCTAAAGAAAACCAAGGATACAGTTTTATTGTTTCAGTGTTGTTTTTTTGGTTTTGGGGTGTTGTTATTTTTCCCCACAATATTTGTTTCTTTATTAAAAGAAGTAGAAAATTTGGGTGACTTTCACCTATTCATTCTAGCACAAATCAGTGTGATTTGTCATTCCTGAATAGCCTTTCATAAAAGTGACAGTATTTAGAGATATGTATTTTGTTAACTAGATGCTTCATAACACAGTTTGCGTCTTTGTATATTGTAAGCCAATATTACTATCTACTGAGGAGTTGAACTCTCACCTGTGCTTTTAAAGTCACAGGTTTTTGGAAGGAAGAAACTCAAAGCTTATTTTGGAAATTCTGTCTGTACCCTTCCCTGTAGTTTAAAGTATTCACAGTCAGTAGCAACTGAAGATCTAAGAAAAGCATTTCTATTTTGATTCCTACACAGTAGAATGTAGCTCTAGGAATTTAATGCATTTTGGGTACTTATGCTACATATAAAAATAGGTGAAACGGAATCAATATCTCTGAAAAATGACATTCTGTGTATAAATATTAGTGGAAGAGTTTAAATATTTGGTTTCACACTGCTCAAGCGTGTTAGTATCAGAAATTAGTGTAGAAATGACTGATGCCACATAAATTAATCAATGCATTTTAGGTGTCCATAATCGTATCTTCTGCTTTTCACCAAGTTGGACATAGGTGAAATGCTCCCCAAGTTCCTGCCAGAGGCCAGAATGCTAATCTATAAAGGGAAGCTAATAGTCCTTCAGTGGTGAAACATTAAGTGGCTACAGTAAACAGCTGCTTTTTAGACAATTGTTATCACTATAAAATGACAGCTTCTTGCTGCAGTTTCATGGTGCGCTGCAGTTTGAATCCTTGGGAATACAAAGCTGTTGGACATTTGGCAAAGTCAAAGATCAGCTTATCAATAGGTGTAATTTTAAAAGCTTCATACATAAAAAAAAACAGCAAGAACTTGCCAGCGATTAAATGTCAGCCATCCTTCGGTTTTACTAATAAAGATGTCATTTGATTGTAATAACAAAGGTATTATCTCTGGATCAATTTTTCTTGTTCACTAAATTTGATGATAGAGCCATCATAAGTAAAAAAAAAACACACTTGGAAACATAACCTTCTTGGTAAGGAATACAAGGTATTTCTGTCTTTTTTTCTTGCAATAAGGTAATCACACCATGAACTGCAAAGTTGCCTGTATAATCTGTTGATGTATGAGAGAGCAGCCAAAAACTACAGACAGTATGGTGTTATATAGGTCTGAATTATAAGGTGCCTTTCACACCTATGATAAAGTTCTTATATTAAGTCTAATTACTACAAGTATTCCGAACCAAATAACCATAATCTCATTAATTCAATAAAATGTCTTTCTGTAAAAACAAACTACAAGTGATCTCTTGCACAGAGGAACAATAGTTACAATAAAGAAGTAGATAAGGTGTTATAAAACTACAGGTAAAAATGGCTAAAAGGTACAGAGAAAATCCCTAACTTGCCTGCACAGTTTGATTACTATGAAAAGCTAGGAAAAGGTGGCCTGTAATGCTGAGAAGTCTGGAGAATCTTGGATTCTCTTAAAGAGTCTTCAAGCCTTTTGGATTTTGAAGCCAAGTTTTGACTTCAGTATAATTTTTGGAGAACATAGCAGACTTGTTACAACCGGAGTTGGTGTGAATTATTTCAAGGTTACACCAACACACATAGTTGGGATATTTAAGAATGTAATTTCAACCTCTCGGAGGAGAAATGAAAAATGAAGTCCTACCCAACAAGGTGTAAAATTGTGGCTTACTATGTTAGTAAACGGTGGTGAGATGCTGGAATGGGTTGGCCAGGGAGGTTGTGAGTGCTCCATCCCTGGTGGTGTTCAAGGCCAGGTTGGATGAAGCCTTGGGTGGCATGGTTTAGTGTGAGGTGTCCCTGCTTATGGCAGGGGGGTTGGAACTGGATGATCTTAAGGTCCCTTCCAACCCTAACTATTCTATGATTCTATAAATAAGCTCATTTTGCACTGCTATTTAGAATGGTTGGTTTCAGTGCAAATAAAATGGTTTTGAATTTCAGAAGAAAATAATCCAGATACACTTTAGCTTGTTTATGGGAACCAAATATCTAGATTAATACATAGAATCAGAGAATAGTTAGGGTTGGAAAGGACCTTAAGATCATCTAGTTCCAACCCCCGTGCCATAAGCAGGGACACCTCACACTAAACCATGGCACCCAAGGCTCTGTCCAACCTGGCCTTGAACACTGCCAGGGATGGAGCATTCACAACTCCCCTGGGCAACGCATTCCAGTGCCTCACCACCCTAACAGGAAAGAAGTGATCTTCACTCTTACCTCCCTACTGAGCCCCATTATGTGAAATAAGTCTCTTTCCCTACNGCATTCCAGTGCCTCACCACCCTAACAGGAAAGAAGTGATCTTCACTCTTACCTCCCTACTGAGCCCCATTATGTGAAATAAGTCTCTTTCCCTACAATTGGAGTAAGGAAAGACTTACACCAAAGTTGTTTCCAGGGAAGCTGTTTTCTAACAGAAAACCTGCAGATTTCACAGAATCAGTTTTGGGTTTCTGTAGCTGATTCCAGGGAAGGAATTTCCTTCCTGAAAATACAGTTTTCACAGAAACAGTGGGGCTTTGGTTTGTTTGATTGCTGCTATTTTCAGTAGAAATCATGTAGTTTGTGGCCCTGATATGCTTTCATTTTCTTTCCAGCAAGGCAGAGGATACTGTGGGTTGGGAAGACAGGGTTGTGGCTAGCTTGCTATTTGTCAGCTGCCAGGAGGACTGAAGGATTGCCCAGTTAGTTGACCAGCCAATTCAAGTATTTTATTCCACTTCACTAGCAGCTCAAGCACAACAATCCAGAAGTTTTAATTGAGTGGAAGTGTAGGCATCCAGCAGCCTTCTTTCATCCCTTGTTTATATTCATGGTATCTGCTTGGCCAGCATTTTGCATCTGATTGCTTCTGCATAAAAGCTGGCCTTGGTTCACTGTGAGAAGTAGAACATGGCTTGGCAACTTTTAATAGTAGTCCAAGCTCACACATTTCTCCTGGGAAGCACTTATTTTGCCTACACACACAGTCCTCAATACCAGCTGCCTGAAGTTCCTTCCTGATCCCTCTGCCTCTGCAGCATAGCAAGAGTCTGCACATTAGCAAGCAGCAGAATGAACAGGACCCAGCTGTCACGATCCCAAAATATCTGTTGACAATTTGTGCACTATTAGTCAAATCCATGTATTTCAAACTCTGTTATCTTGAAAAAGCTGTCTTGTTCCCAATGTTACCGTCCAGAGGATGTAACTGTGTCTTGTTCTGTGTTTGATTGTATTTGAGAATACTCAGCTATTGTTTTTAGGTCAGATCTTAAACACAGATGTTAATTCAGAATCTTCTATCCCTTATTTAGTTCTTATATTATTCTTATCCCTTATATTTACTTCTTTACTTCTTACTAACATTTTTTGTAAGTAAAACTGAAGGGTTTTATATTCTCTAACATTAGAGGGTTATATGCGGCCACTTCAGCTGGCAATTTGGACACTAGTAAAAATGACAGCAACTGCTGACCTTTCTTCCTTCCTTGCCTTGGCCTTTGCTTTTCTCTGCTAACACAAGAAAGCACCTTTCTAATTGGGGTGCCCAGAACGAAAAAGAGAGAGTTTTTACAGAGAGTTTTTGCAATACAACAATACAGGTGTATTCTATGTGGGTTTTTAACTTACCTTTCTTTAAATAAAGCTGTAGTTTAAACTGAGAAAATGCCATTTTGGCTGTCACAACAGATTTCTGCCCAAGCCAGTACTATTTGGAAATGGGCAGTCTTTGCTCTCAGATTTTGCCTACAGTTTCTGGTCAGATTAATTGAAGACTATTTGTGAAGGGCATTTAATTTTCAGCATTATTCAACCACTGGAAAAGGGAAGAAGTTGGAAACTCACCCTAGTAGTTTAGCACCTGTCAATTTCTCATCTGTGATGTCCCACTACAGCTAAGAGACTGTGTGGATGTCTTCCCCCATAAGATACATGATCTAAAACTGTTTTTTAGCTGGCAGACTTCTCTGACTACTTTTTTGGTAATGTCCACTAAAAATATATTTTGCAGCAGCACATGAAAAGTGCAATTTGAAGAATTCAGCATTTCTGTGCTTCCGATGTAGTCATATTTTCCCTCTGACCTTATCTTGGTGGTGGTGGACACAAACTTCCTGGGACGCATAAGGGCCATGACTGAGAACAGGTTCTTCATCGTCTTGTTTCCCATGGGAGATAAACTCTTTGCTGGTGAGTTATCACAATTGTTTGATAAGCTAATTTCATAGCTTTGCAGATTTTAGCTTCCTGCTGTTATGTTTCTCTTCCTGTTCTCTACACCAGCAATATTTGAATGGCTAACAGAAGCCTTGATGTTTTATAAGCAGTCAGCATTTTTCTCTTCATTATCTGTGTTAAATTTAGCTTCATTTCTCCATGCTGTTGCTGCTGATAGAATCATAGAATGGTTTGGGTTGCAAGGGACCGTCATCTAATCCAATTCTCCCCTTTCCAGAAATTGGTCATCTACCACATCTCTGGACAACTTGTGCCAGTGTTTCACCACCCTCATTGAAAAGAGTATCTTCTTATATCTAGTCTCAATCTACCCTCTTTTAGTTTAAAACCGTTACCCTGTGTCATATTGCTATGGGTCCTATTAAAAAGTCTCTCTCCATCTTTTCTATCAGCTCTCTAAGTATAGAAATGCTTCAATAAGGTCTTCCCAGAGCCTTCTCTTCTCCAGGCTGAACAACCCCAACTCTCAGCCTTTCCTCATAACAGAGGTGCTCCAGCCCTCTGATGATTTTTGTGGCCTAATCTGGACCTGCTCTAACAGGTCTGTGTCTTTCCTATACTGAGGACTCCAGAGCTGGATGCAGTGCACCAGCTGGGGTCTGACCAGAGCAGAGCAGAGGGGCAGAATCCCTTCCCTCGACCTGCTGCTCAATCTCCTTTGAATACAGCCCCATATATGTTTGGCTTTCTGGGCTGTGATAGTAAAACCTGACAAGATATTTTGTGGAGGAAAAAGAAAGAATTAGTTCTGAGATGATATCTGTTAATATATTTCTGTTTTCAAGAATCCTTTGGTGCCAAAGTGTATCCTTGATTCACTGTCTGAATTATGATTGATTTGCACTGCTTGATGTAAGTATATAATGATATAACTTCCAACATGTTTACACCAGAATTTAAGTTCCTCATTTATTGCTTTCCAGACCATCCAGTCAAGTTGTGTTATGTGCTCAAACATGTAAGAAGCATGAAGAACTAGCACTGAATTAGTTTCTATCTTCTCTCAATGGCTGTTGAAATCTACCCTGACAAAACCAGAATCACTTTCCATTCCGGGACTAAGAAATAATTGGGCCACTTTTTGAAAAAGAGAGAAACCTTCAAGATTCTTCTCAAACTTAGGCCTTTTTTCATTATTTTCCTGTATTTTAATCTGAAAACCAATCACCATTCAGATGTTTTCAATTGGTATTTTCAAATCTTGCTCAGAACTTGAGCATGCACCAGTCACACTTCGCAACTGTTGTGTTGCAATTTCTCCAGGAATTAAGTTGTGTAATTCTGTCACCCCATATTCACCTTACAAGCTAACAGCTACGTGAAGTTATTATCTTGAATAACTGAAGGATGAGCAACTGAGTGTATTGGGTTTTGAGGCACTAGATTTGTACTTTGGTTATTGGGGAGGACAAAATACAGCTGTGTGCCATCTCTCAGTCAGTATTCCCACTGGGAACAGTGAGTCTCTACTGGTCAGCTATCCTGGTTTTCATTGAAGTTAGGAAGTATTTCTATTCTACTTTTACTAAAGGAAAATTTTCAATGCATACTTTCCCCATTTTTTGAAAGATTTTAGAGAAATCCTCCAAGCAATTTATGTAGCTGTTATAGTTTTGGCTAGGACAGAGTTAATTTTCTTCCTAGTAGGTGGTACATTGCTGTATATGGGATTTAGGATGAGGATGTTTTAATGGTTGCTGAGCAGCTCTTACGCAGAGTCAAGGACTTTTTAGCTTCTCACCTCTCCTCACCAGTGAGGAACTCAAGAAGCCAGGAGGGGACACATCCAGGGCAGGTGACCCTAGGGATATTCCATACCTTATGGCATCATGCTCAGTATGTAAACTAGAGGGACATTCAGAGTGATGGCATGTGTCCTTCCAAGTCACAGTTATGCATGATGGAGCCCTGCTGTCCTGGGGATGGCTGAACACCTGCCCGCCCATGGGAGGTGGTGAATTAATTCCTGGCTTTGCTTTGGTTGTGCACACAGCTTTGCTTTACCTGTTAAACTGTCTTTATCTCAGCCCATGATTTTTCTCACTTTTATTCTCCTGATTTTCTCCCCCACCCCACCAGGGGTGAGTGACCAACTCTACTGTGCTCAGTTGCCAGCTGGGGTTAAACTATGACAGTAATAAACCCTGTGTGCCTCTGTATTGCCTTGTTCAAAACTAGAGCTCCCAACAATTTCTATTACAAATAATTTTACTAATTGGTCAGATGAAGTTCAACAAAACTACAATGTCATCATTTTTCCCACGCAGTAACTAATTTGCTGTTTCTACAGATGATGTTACCATATTTAATTTTAGTAACTTTAATTGCTTGTGACCCTAGCAATTTCTGTCCATGCTAACAATGTACTGTAGTCTCTTTTTTCAAGTCATTGTTCAGTTTCCTGGCTTGTAAATTTATCACTAATTTATCACTTGTTCATACAGAGCACATTGTTTATCTCCATTCTTCATCTTTGTTTAGCTCCTGCAAATATCCCTTTTTTGTACTGCATATTCCTCTTCTTTTATATTTCATTCAGCAATTTTATGTCAGCAACATTACATTTTCCTTTTCCTGCATCTGAACTGGTTTTGCCCTTCAATCACAATTTTGTAGTTCACTTTATCTTTTGGTTTGTATTTTCCAGCTGTATTGCTTCTTGCTTCCACTTCTGTTTTCGTCACTATAATTATTAGACACACATGACACTACCTTACTGGCTTCCTTTATTCTTTTACCTGCTTTTAGTTCTCCTCTTTAATTTTGGCTCCCACTACTAATGTTTCCCTCCTGTTCTAAAAACTGTACAACATATTCCAATCTTACCACGTCTTTCCCCACCCTGCTCTTTCTGTTTCTACTTCCCTTCCCCACTGTCATATCCTAGTTGATACCATCTTGATGAATAAATTATCAAGATTGTTCTACAAGAAATCTGTCATGTGGTATGTGACCTCTTTTAAATCAGATTTAGCTATGAATTCCATATTAGTACTGCAGGAGCTGCTCTTATGTAAATGTATAAGAACTGGTATCTGGCAATTTATTCTGAAGACTTCCTGTCTTTTTTCAGCTTTTCTATCCTTCTATAATTTATCACCTTTAGGACAAAACAGGTGACTCTGAAAAGGACATTTTGCACCAATTATTATTTGATTGAAGTTCAAACAGATGTACTCAATACACAATCTTGAAAGGAATTTAGATATTACATATTAAGAAATAAATGCATATGGATATGTGAAAAAGGTGTGTGTGGGGGGTGTTCTCCATCTTTAGTCTTTTATAATTAATAAAGGGCAAAAGTGTCACATTATGATCATGATAATCACTTTCAGGTTTTTAGCTCATCCAGAAGATTGTACTGGAAACCTCAGTTTAAAGAGTTACTCTAAACATTTCTTCAAATGTTGTAGATTAAGTGAACATCTGTACTGTTTGGCTTTTATTAGCACTTATGTGAAAAAATATCTATCTTAAAGTGCGTTCTTTAGTAGTTAAACAGAAGATCCAGGGGTAACACAATGAATGTGAAAGGAAAAACATTAATTTTTGTGTTTTCCTTTTATGTTATGAAAATGGTGCAATTATCTCAGACTTCTCATAGCAATATGAAACATTAGCAAGTGACAAAGTAAAAACAGGCTGGAAGAAGATGAGTGAAAAATAAAGCTTTTCAGTTATCCAGCTTCTCTGGGCTGTTTCTTAAAGTGCAATGATCAATCTGATAGTTAATCCCATGTGCTATTCCTTCCAGTGTAGTGTTTTTAAGACATATTTTCTGTCTCTCTCTGTGTTACCACAGCACTTCAAAGAGTTGATGCCAAGAAAGGGTAACAATTAAGTCTGCCTTCTAATAAGGTGTATAGTTACTGGTGCAACTTCAGTTCCTGCAATAAACTAACTCTGAATCTTGTTTGTAGAGTGAAAGTCTTGCAAAATGGATTCAAATCCAAGCCAGCCTTTGTTTAATAACTGAAAGGAGGATAATACATTTGGGGTCCCTCTATGTAAGATACAAGCTGTTCCTGATATCATTAAGACTGTTAATGAGGTAAGGATTCATTACGTCTGGATTGCAACTCAGTGCAGAAAATCAGCTCTACTTCTCCACGAAAACATGTTCCCTTCATGTAGTCAGTGAGGTTTAAAATGAACATCTTTCTTACATTTTAATTTCTATTTCACATTACTTCTATGAAATAATATTATTAAGCCAAAATCCACTCATATTTTCAACAAACAGAAACTATCATGAGTTTTGCCTGATACATTTTGGGCGGGCAAAATCCATAGAAGATGTAGTCTGTCTTTTCCTGCATAAAACAAGCATGCTGAGAAAAGAGATTTTGCACATTTCCCAAAAGATACAGTACATCTCATTAGTTACACAAGTGCCATTATTCACAAAGTTAATGCATGTGTAGACCCAAACTTCCAGGTCCACTATCCATAAATTGTTGGACTTGCAGAATAAAAGCACAAGATTGATGATTAGGCTTTGCATCAGAAAAATACAAAGTATTAAAATTAGTGTTCACTGGTTTAGATTTATGACATTCTAGATGCAAGAGGGACAAGCACATTAATACCTTCCCAAATATAAGATATCCATTGGCCTAGGCATAGGAATTCTTAAACTGAAAAGCAAACTATAGAGGGCAAATGTCAGATTTCTGAAAAAGAGAAGTATTTTAAAAGTATTTGTATAGAAGAAGTAAGTGAAAAACTGGTAACTAAGTAGATTCATAGACTGAGAAAACACCGGACAGCAATGATTTTTATCGATTTTCAGTTGCTTTAAAGACTATATTTCAACCTTTCAGCTTAACTGTAGTTTAATTCCTTTTTTTACATGATAACTCAGTAGGCTGTAAAAATGTCCCAAAAGATGTTTGAAGCACTCGGGTGCTATAGCGGTGGACACAATAAGCTAGGTACCTGTAAGGACTAAGGCGGAACTTGCAAGTATTAATTTATGATCATCTCAATTCCCACCCTTCAATATCTCATCTTTTTTCCCATTATTAGATAACTGTCTTATCATTTATGGGGTCTCTTTATGCCCCTTGTAAGGCTTTAATAGATTTGTTTTTAATACAGGATCATTTAGAATTTAATTTCTTCTAATTTTGACTCCTTATTAATTGGATATAGTTTCTGTACATGAATATGTCTCATTATCTCCGTACCTTTCCCCAGAAGAATTATACAAGGCACATTATTCACCATGCTCAGCTAGGAAAAGCAAAGACATAATTTCTGTACCATGTCATTTTGGAAATATATGAATCTACCAAAGAGAAAATCCAATCTTGAACAAGCAAATCTTGTACAACTCCAGCAGTTCCACCTGGATTTCTTGGAAGCATTATGCTCCTGATACATCTTGCATCAGAACAGCAGACAAATTGGTTTCATTTCAAAAGTGAAGAGGACTGTGTGGGTCTGTGTGCATATGTCTGAGATCCAGGGAGAGAAAAAGAATGATAACAGACAGCTAATTCTTAGTTTGAACAAGTGCCTTTCCGTATGTTGAAACAGTATGTATAGGCACAAAATGAATAATTTGCAGAAAGCATTGGAGGTTTTTCAGGCAAAGGGATGTATTTTTGGGAGTTGGGAAAAGAAATCTCTGTATTTTATCAGAACGTATTCAACCCTGAAGAATGACATTGCATACAGTATAAAGCTCTGAGGTTCAGAATTCAACTAAGGGAGATTTTGGTATAGATACGCAAAATGTGGCATTTCACTTAAAGAATCAAAAGTACACCAAAAGGATAGAGAAATGAACAAATGTTTTGTTACATCTAGTAGCTGCAGTTTGATTAGGTAGTAAGGTAAATAGGGATTATAGTTAAAGGATGATGTGATATAATAAGGAAATGGCTGTGATAGTGCAGAAGTACCAAACTGAACAGAAGAGTATTCTCAGTTCATAACAGTCTGCATGAAAATTCAACAAAATATTAGTTAATCTTTAAAGGCAAAAATCCACAGTTTATACAATGCAGCAGAGAAATGGTGGATGGATTTGCAGAAGCCTCCCAGAGAACACGAAGGAAAATAGGAATTACAACAAAAGGATAATGACTTTTGCCATACTTTAAACCAGATTGTGCAGTCCTCCAACGTCCACAGTGAAAGGGAAAAACAGCTGGGAGGTGGAGAAGCAACAGATTCTGCTGAGCGAAGGCTCTTACAATATTTAATTCCTTCACTGCACAGCACCTGCTGTGTTAATGCACAGCAGTGCCATCAGTGTAGTAGTGCTGTAGCATGCTGTGTTCACCAACACAGTGGGTGTTTCCTATCCACAGTATTTGGCAGTAGGCAGGAGGTTTCTTGGGCTGGAGAATGTTCTTTCCAAGCTTTGTGTCCTAGTTTCAATCACAACTATGCTTCAGTTTGCACCTTGTAAATTCAGTTTTGCCTCACTTGCAGTGCCTTACAATATTTGACGTTTCATCCATTTCACAATTCACACCAAGGTAGCTTTACAGGAAATGTGCACCAGATGTTTCTGTTAACAGTTTATAGTCCAACCCTGAAAGACTACACCATACCTCTCCTCCTTTATGCTTGTGATCTCAAAGATATGTATCAGATTTCTGATAAGCTCTACTGATGAATTCTGGTGGCTACCTATCGGCCTGCTTGAGCAAGTAAGATCCTTCAGTTCATGCTGGGTTGTGTATGAGCTTTATTCTCCTTGCTCACTATGCGAACGAGGTAATTTATTGGGTTTTATTTGTCTTAATTTTCAAGGCTGCTTTGCCTGCCCCATTATCTGAAAGTTAAAGAAATAAAAATGCTAGAAAGAAGCACTTCTTTTTCACTCTGATTCAGCCTCTGTTTCCACAGCAATGATGCCAGATCTATTAATTACTGGAGTATCCAGCAGTGCAAGTTTACATGCTTGTGTATCACTCAGACTAACCTCCACAGGCACAAATGAACAAATGAACAAAAAACAGCCACTGCAAAGTAATTAGTCAAATGCTAGAGCCAGTTGAATCAGCTGAGTGAGATGGCATCAATCTACCACAGTACTCCTGATCTGCAGTGTGGCACTGCAAAGCCAGGTTAACTTTATTTTCAAGCCACATGGAAAGCTCCTTGATGCTGAAGCAAAATGCCTAGCCAAAATGTGCAGGCTATACCTTAACTATGTGTATATCATTAGAATATAATGGAAGCAGAGCAAAGGAAGTTGTGATTTGCTTATCCTTCTCAATCGATCAAGTCATAATAGATCAATAGTATCAATCTTCTTCTAGTGATATCTCTTGTGCTTGTATTTTGTGAAAATAACTCGATAAGGGCTACAATTGATGCTGCCTAAGAAATACTGAGGAAATGCATATAAGTCAGTTTTACAGCCCCAAATTGACTAACTCTTCCCTTTTTTAGGTGAACCAGTACCATCAATAACCCTTCTTTAAATACTACTGCATATTTTATAATATAGCAGCAATTGGTTGCACATTTCAGTGACATATTGACTGTGAACAAGCCCATATGGAAAGCTTGAAAATCATTGTCAAGTACTAGAGTTCCTTCACTTTCCCATGTGAAAAATATTTTAATTCACATTACAGGGTTAAGATATTCAAAGTCGTTTGGGCCTTCAAAAGATTGTGAAGGTTGGTTTCTAGTGGTGTACTAATCTCACTGATACTCATCAGCTTCTTTACTCTAAAGTCAGTAATTGCTATAAAATTTGAGATTGGTAATTTATTTGAAGTTAATATAAAGGGAAGCAGGAAAAATCCCGCAGCTGCTACATTCATCACAGCAGTGCACAGAATTTTGTTTCTATAATTTCATGTAGCCCATTTCCTTCCTGATCTTGTTTTGAAAAGGAAAAATGAAAATCTTCTAAAAAAATTCTGCTCTCTTCCACTTCTTCTCCTTTCCATTGATAATTCCATAGTAACCAGTGACTCAACTTCCAGAAGCTACTCTGCTCCAATTATGTCTTTTCCCTTGGCAGGGAAGAAAAGGAGTTGCTGATTTATTGAATCAGCACAGCTAAACTCTGTGAATTCCTTCCAGAGGCTGTGGAACCCCTTTGCTGTGAAACAATAAAAATGAGTTTTACTCAGGCTACTAAAAGATTTCTGGATTGCTTGGTTGTATGTTTACCACTTAATATACAGTGGCTACAGTGGTATTTTCCACTTGTTTTAGTGTTTTGGAGAGAGAGAAAATGAATCTAATACTTATTTCCAAGGTGAAATTGATTTTAACTAGAACCAATACATTTTATATTCCTGTACAATTCGAAACTAACTTAGTATTCATGATACTTTTCTTCATGCAGTACTTATGTGGTGTTTCATTTGCAAAGTGGCATGCAGAGGAATAAAGGCCCAGAGGAATATAACCCTTCTACCTCACACAAAATAGTAAATTAGTTTTTCTTAGCATTCTGTCTTTTCATCATCTGGAAAGTCTGCTGATAGCGAAATTTCCTTCTGAGTCCAGTGCATTTTCTGATAAATCTGAAGCTTGTTTAAAAGGCAGCTGCAGTTTGCGTATGATCAGCAAACAGCTGCAATAATTCAAAAGGAAAAGGTAAAAATTTAGCGCTAGACAAAATTATTAGAGAAGATCAGGTGCAGCAGATGCAAATGTCATCAATAAGTGGAAAGCAAGTGAGCTCAACTGCTATAGGAGGTTCAGTAGTGCCCAGGAAAAACAGGAGTTGTTACCTGTCCTGCCACACAGAACAACTGTTAGAGGAACTGCAAAACAGCCTGCAGGAGAAAGTCTAATGGCAATTTTCAGTTCCAGCTTGATGGAAAATGGTTTCTCTGACTTCTAGTATAATGTATTTATTAACTACTGAGTGTAGATGGATGTTTGTATGCCATACAGTTACTGAACATTGATAAATACTGTCATTGTCCTTGTGTTGTTGGCCTCATTCTGATAATATATCCCTAAGATCAGAATTTGGCACTCTCTGCTTTTGCTGGAGAAAGGTAACTATTTCCACACACATACACAAATGACTGTAGTATGCATTTTGCTTGTTTGTTAAAGTACATAACATCACAGCTATCTGTCTTTTATTAGCTTTCATATCTCCAAAGTAGTAGACAAAATCTTGTCTTTACCTTGCAAACTTGTTGAGACTCTGAATCGCTTTTGGAAAGCCTCTTCCTCCACCCCCCTGGGAGGCACAGGAGCTTCTTAGTGGAGTTCAGTGACTTTCCCTAAGACTTAAAATTTAGCAGAGGAAAAAAAAAGACTCAAGACAGGCTTTTCTGGCTCCCAATTTCATGTTATTAGCCATCAGATCGAGCCAGCTCTACATTTAGCTCTCAGCACGTTTCGAAGTGCTTTCTTGAGAGGATACCAGTCATTCAAAAGAGAAAATGTATCATTTGGGTGCATGCTGTGTATAACCGTCAGGTCTATCCCTGTTTCAAAAAGCCTGAGAGTTACACAAATTCACAGCAACTGTCAGGTCACTTAGACAAATTCACAATGGAGGTCATCATGTCCACGCCAATTTTTTGTCCTCTTTCCATTCCTCCTACTCAGTAGGCAAACAAATATGTTCTGTGTGAATATATATCACAACACTGGGATGGCAATCACTGGGCAACCAGAGCAAATTGTTGAGAAAATCCCTCTGTCAACTTAGTAGCAAATCTAAACACCACAAAACTTACCGTGATCAATACAATATAGAAAAGATAATGCTGAATATACAATTCTGCCATAAGCTAAAGGAAAAGAATTAATTGCAAGAGGTGATATCAATTTACCTGCTCTTCCACTGTCCTCATTTTTTACTTTCTTTTTCTGTATTCACTCCACCACATTTATTTTTTTCTCATTTTATTGATGCTCTGATAATTTTTCTTTCTCTGAGATCAGTTTTTTGTATCCATAGTTATAGCTACTCTTCTCATATACATCAAGATGCCACCTTTATTCCTCTTTCTTACTAATTACTCTTCTGTGTTCTGGCTTTAATTTTTAAACACCAAAAGATCTTGGAAGTTTTGAAAATCTTACTGCTTATTAGTTCATACTTTACTTAAGTTAAACTGCTTTTATCTTGCAAAAGTCAGTCCCTCTGACCAGTTGACCTTCCTTTAGGTTTCATCAGTATTTAGTAATCAGAATTTAAGAGCAATGCATATGTTTAGTAACATTTTTCAAGTACATATGAAAATTCAGGTGCCTGGAAGGTGTTAATAAAGAAGGGAAAGCCTAGAACTACAAGAAGGTTTAAGTCACTCCTCTAAACCAAGACTGAGATTTACGTTAGGGACCTGAAAAGCAAATTCCACTAGTGGCTGACATTTCTCTTTCCTAGAAAATGAAGTTTTGGAAACTTTTAATCCCCCACTGAAATAAAAAGGGAGCCACTTAATACTTTTTGGAGAGAGGGATGCTATTACTAAGTTTCTATTGGGCTTTGGTTTATGAGTTCCAGATTCTATATCAAAAGATTTTCATTCCACATCACTTTGAATCAAGAAGAAGAGGAGCTCAAATGCTATCACAGGCCAGCATGTTAATAGTCAGCAACAGCTTTTGATTCAGTATTCAAGGCTAGGTCTACAGAAATAGTTTAGCTAGCTGTACTGAACAATTGGTTCATTGTATATAATGTTTTTAGACCAGTGAACCAAATCCTGCCTGCCTTTCTCTTTAGTTTCAGTGGGAGTTTATAAGCAAAGTAACAGAGCCCAGAAAATGGCACACTTGAACTAAAGGGAGAATTTTAGGTAGGTGGAATGTAATTACAAGACGGGAATTCAGCCAGGACTTGGGCAAAAGGAGTTGTGGATCTGTCAAACAGCTTTGAAAAGTGTCTCAAAGTTGTCCCCAAAGTAGAAGGAAAAGGAAAGTTTTGTCACCTACACAGTATTAAACTAAGAATTTTTAGCTGTTCCCTTTCATTGTATAGAGGTAGAGGAGAAAAGTGAAAAGTAGAGAACTGCCTTGCACAACAGTCAAAGAAAGGCAGAGGAAAGTGCCAAAGATGAGAGAGAATACCCATGAGTTTCACAGCCTATATCTTATTTTCTGTCCCATTCTGAAAGTAGGTATTGGATATAAGCAGAGTGTCTAATGTTCACAGGGGCATTAAAACATCTTTGAGTATGCAAAATATGGGCTAGCCTTCAGTCACTATTTCATATAATAGTCCTTTGTATGAAATGCATAGCGAGAGGGAATTAAAATGCAGAAACTTCATCAAAATCCAATTTTCTGAAGCATTAGAATTGGCTAAACAGAACTCTGTGCCTGGTTATCATTAAATAATGAGAAGTCCTTTATTACTTCTCCCCACTTGCCTGCAGTCTAGAAATCCTGTTTAGTGAAACACATTTCAGGAACCAGAGCTGTGGTTAAAGAAGTTGAGACTTTTTTTGATTCTACTGTATTATAAGAAATAAGGATGGATTTTTGACACCTCCAGTCAGCCCCCAAATTGACATAACAGTAATTAGAAGTGATTTCCTTGGTTTCTTCTCCTCCTGACCAGTTCAGCCTTCTTAGGTAGTAACATTCCGTAGAGAGAGTCAAGTGACAGTCTGTACTTAAGTTAGGAAGCAACACATCAGAAATAGCTGCTGATGGCTGGGTTGGCAGTGTTGGGCTTCAAGATGACCCACAAGAAATAAATGTCAGAAAGTGGAAAAACTTTATTTTTGACTCAATTTTCTCCCTGGCCCTCCTCTTCTCCAGTGAAGTGGTGTTTTGAAAGTCCTGTCTGTTTTCGTCTGTATGTTGGATAACATGTTCTTCAAAGTGTGTCAGCAATTTTTCCATTCCTGATTAATTTAAATGTATTTCCCTTAAGTTAAAATCAGTTCAGGACATCAGTGCTCATTTGTTTGGAGGGGGTTTTTTTGCCTAATAGAATATATTTTCAATAAAAAATGAAGTGCAGACCAGATATGTGTAGAGTAAAATAAATGATTTTTCCTCAATCAGATTGTCAAGAATGTGAGCAAAACCAAAATATAACCCCCAAATTCAGAGGTGTCTGTAATAGAGATATTCCTTGGTAAAA
>NDXB01001847.1:0-12778 GCA_002631895.1 Agapornis roseicollis
CCACCTATCAAATTGATGTGTCTCCAATTTAGAGACAAGGATGTTGTGTGGGACAGTGTTGAATGCTTTGCACAAGTCCTGGTAGATGACGTCAACAGCTCTGCCCTGTCCATCATTTCCTTAGCCCCCTCGTAGAAGGCCACCCAATTGGTCAGGCAGGATTTTCCCTTAGTGGAGCCATGCTGGCTGTCACCAAGCACCTTGTTGTTTTTCACGTGCCTTAACATGCCTTCCAGGAGAATCTGCTCCAAGATTTTGCCAAGCACAGAGATGAGATTGACTGGTCTGTAGTTCTCCGGGTCATCCATTTTCCCCTTCTTGAAAATGAGGGTTATATTTCCCTTTTTCCAGTTGTCAGGAACGTGAAGTTCCTGACTGCCATGATCTCTCAAATATGATGGACAGTGGCTTAGCAACTTCATTTACCAGCTCATTCAGGACCCATGGATGGATTTCATCAGGTCCCATGGTCTTGTGCACTTTCAGGTTCTTATGATGGTCTCAAACCAGATCCTCTCCTACAGTGGGCCCAAGGTCTTCATTCTCACAGTCCCTGCATCTGCCTTCCTTGGGTGGTGCAGGCAGAGCCTTTGCCATTGCAGACTGAGGCAAGGAAGTCATTCAGAACCTCAGCCTTCTCCAAATCCTGTGTAGCCAGTTCACTCGATAGCTTTCGGAGGGAGCTCATGTTGTAACCCCTCTGTCTTTTATTCTCAGTGTACCTATAGATCCCTTCTTGTTATCCTTAACATCCTTAGCTATGTTTAATTCTAACTGGGCCTTAGCTTTCCTCACCTGCTCCCTAGCTTCCCAGACAACATCCTTGTATTCATCCCAGACCGCCTGTCCTTGCTTCTACCTTTTATAAGCCTCTTTTTTCATTCTCCACTTCCTATCTTGAAAAAACTCTGCCTGTTTTCTCTGGAAGCTATTAGTTGCCATTTACTGTTTTAGCACTCTATCACTCTGTTTTCTTTATGCTATAGTTTTAGATAACAGAGAGTATGTAAAACTATACATAGTTATGTAAAACTATACACAGACAATACCAGAAAAATGAAGCACAAAAATTAAGGAAGTAGACTCTAGCGAACTATATGGCAAAGAGCAAATGCTGTTAGATTGTTTTGATACTTGTGGCTTTGTGCACTCTGTGTATAGGGCACATGCACTTCATTGAGTAAGACTATGTATGAGAAAGGCAGAATGAAAAACTATGAGCAACTATTTAGGTCAACTTTTACCTCTTATTGCAATACTTTTCATAAAAATATAGAAGGTAAAATGCAGGTCTGGCCATATACACAGAAGTCTTTGAAACATTCAGCCCTTAAAATTTAGGATTTTAGAGGTGCTGCTGACACCCTCTCCTTCAGCACCTCTGATTTTCAGCCTCTCTTTCTAGGCTGCTGTTATCACTCAACCTTTCATTTCATATTGAATATGCTGGTAAGGGATTTCTGGCATCAATAAATGACAATCACAGTAAATCACAGGCATAATCCAGTTGGTCAGAAAACACCTGATATATTTTAATTCATTCCTTCCAGTAACAAATACCTTATGTTAATGCATAGTCAGCCCCAGAATCTTTATCAGAAACTTAAATTCTAAGATGTCACCATTTTTTTGTTATTAATTATGAGGTCTGGGTAAATGTGACAAAATATTTCAGGTGAATATTTATCATTTGCAAAGATGTCTTCTGATTGTTTTCCACCATGAATTTATTGGAGACTGATCATCAGAAATGGTGAAAAATGGATAGTCAGATTAGAGGGAAAACAAAAATTTATTTCATGTTATACGAGGTAGCTCTTTTTAAAAAAAAAATAATAATTTTTTTCAACCAATAGGTGAACCTAAATAGGGCCTAGAACTTGAATTGCCACATGCCCTCTATTAAGACCCTATTCTCCAGTTGAGTGCACTAGATTGAATGAATAAAAACTATTAATGACATAATCCAAAGTAAGCTTGAAGTCCAGGCGCACATAAAACTTCCACTCAAAGCAAAGCACCACTACCTGATGAATAAATATTAAGTAAGATTTTAAAAGAGTATTAATTCATAAATATTGTCCAGAATTTAACTGAATACTTTCTAGTAATCAACAGATTAAACATTACATTTTACAAACTGCTCCACAACCTGAATGAGCCGTTAGATGAAGTCATGCATGGTAACATACTTTATAAAATCTTTAACTTTCACAGTTTTATCCATTGGCTTTTTAATGTGAAAAAGAAAACATCCTTACACAGAAAGCCTGTGCCTGCTCCCCAGCTGCTTTACATTACTTAGTATTAACTATCCAGGGTGACTGCTCAAACCATTAGAAGAGATCCTGTCTGTTTTTACCCTGCTTTTCTGGTCAGAGTAATCTTATAAGCAAATCCATCTGCACCTTCTACATTTTGTGGGAATATACAAACTTCACATACATACAATCCTCTCATGTACTAGGGTGTTTCCTGGTAGATCTCCCCATGTGAACCCTTGTGGAACATATACAGGTGAGTATCTGACTTCTCGATCAGGTTTATTTGTAAAATAGGCTCCTTATTCAAAGAAATCTATTTTCACTTTCTATGTATAATTGTCTTTTTTTTTTATTTTATTTTATTTATTTAGTCCTAAATTAGCTCTCCAGAGTCCCAGTTTTCTTCCTTTCTTTCCCTGGTGATTGGTGATTTCCAGTATGGGAATTTCAATTGCTGTATTCTCCACTGTCCTGAATGTTCCTCAAAGGCTAAAAGTTCATCCTGCATACATTGGAAAACTCATTTACCTCAGTAGAGCTGTACTGGTTTATATCAGCTGAGGACCTGACCTACCTTTAAGAAATAGAAGTTGACAGCAGGCACTCTTTTCAGAAAAAAGTAAGGAGCATGTTACCTAGCTGTTCTTCCATTTCTGCAACTGACACCTAAATGTTTAAATTCAGCACCCAACAGTAACATAGGTGGTGATACTGAAAGACTTTATGTACTCCAAGTAGTCCTTTGGCATAAATCCTTGAAGGCTCAGAGTCTTAACAAACACAACTGATGTACATGTATTGGTTCATAAATTCTGTTTATTACATCTTTGACTACCCTCTCTTTCTTTCCTATACTGTCCTCTGCATGCAGAAAAAGATATTCCCTTACAGCTTGTGCATGCTTTAGTCCATCTTTGCTGCAACAAATTGAAATATTGGAACTGGTTTAGTAGTAATATATTTTTGAGGTTTTGTCTTTACAGTAACAACAAAGAGATACTAATGAATAATCAAGTAAGCAGATATAAATAATTAAGAGAATTTCTTATTATTTTTAGAACATGCTAATTCTGGCTGGATCCTGTTCTATAGAACAAGAGAATGCTTTGCAAAATCCCTGTAGTATTATACAAATGTTACCTCTTTTTTCACTTCTTATTTGACTTTCAGATTCTTATTCCCTCTTAAAAGTGTAACACAACAAAGTCAACCTACCACAGGAGATTTTTACTCAACACTAATTAAACATTCAATTTAAAATTCAATTGCTTTGAAATTTTTTTTTTTTTAAATTTCCTGGATTATTTTTTCTTTTAAAAAAGGTGGGGTTATTTATCTAAACACCACAGATTTTGCTTTCCAGGTTCTTGTCATATTTTGGATGGACGTAGTCTTACTCACTGTGATAACTGAGAAGCAGTCCTGCTACAATACATCAAAAAGTACTGCTGGATGTGAAAAGAAAACACTTCCAATGTGGATTTCCTGTGTAGCCATATGAATTTAATTGATATTGACAAGCAGCACATTATAACTTGGGTGAGAAGATGTAGTTGATATTGAATCACACAAAAATTAAAAATAAACTAATATTTGTCAAAATTAAAAAGAAAAAGAAAAAAAAGGACTGTAGCTCCTAATGAGTTTAGAAATAACTCCAGTACTATTTCTTTAAATGGATATTGAATGGCCAGGACTCTTTAAAGTTCAAATCAGGCAGCTTTAGACCATCACAAGAGTTAGACTAGTCTCTTCTTCCTACTTATTCTTGCAAGCTGGAAATGTCTGTCTCCTCTTTGTAAAAAACAAATTGTTAAAAGCTTGCCCTAGTGTTTTTACTAGTTACTTGACAAGAGCAGCCCAGATATTGCTGCATCAGTAAAGCGCTCTGAAAGGGACACTGTCATCTTAAAGCAACAAAGGCTGTGTCCAAATAAAGATTCCTAGTCATATTCTACACTAGTGTCTCAATGAAATAAGATCAGTGATTCCTCTCCACACACAAAAAATCCCAAAAGGGCCACAAAATCCACTTGATTTATCACTGCACCCAAGGTGACCCTACCACAACAAACCAAAACGTTATTGTTGCCTTAATCATAAGCACGAGAAACAGGATGCTTCACAGAGCAGGATATTTATATATCCAATGTGTTCGACCAGCTGCTTAGAAGAGCAGATGAGCACAGAAAAACATTGGGTGTGTTTATATGATATGTAGCCAACTCAAAACACTCTGCTGCACTTGAACCCAGGCAGTTTTCATTACTTATTTATCTACTTATTTATTTAATTTAGTGGCTATTTGACATCCCTACTTAAGCTTAAAAAAGCCTCCTTCTTCATCATTCAACTCTCTCCCTGCCATATGGTTGCTCTGATTCATCCCAGCCATCAGCTGGTGCAGTGCACAGTTCAGGGATGTTTTAAGTTTTACCATATTTAAGGGCAAGACGATTTATCTGTTGCTCATCTTTTTGAATTTCTGGATTTGGATACACCAACTAACACTCATTACTGTCTAAATTAAAGTTACTTCTTTCTCCATCAGAAAAGCACTTGATGTAGAAGATAGGAAGGAGAAAATGGGCAAACACTTATACTTAGGTTGCTTTTGTATAAGTATTTTTATTCCAGTTCTCCTATGTCCAAGGCTGAGAGACCTGTAAATATAATGCAGCAAACTTTGCTGCAAATTTAACCTAATTCCCTCCCAACAAATGTAGCTGAAAGAATAGACTGTGTTGTGTACAAGAGATTTAAGCAGCAACTGCTGTGGTTTGATGTTATATTTTCTCATAGAAAAGTTTATCTAAATGTGTTTTGAAATGTAGAAGATAGATGACATTAGACATCATTACACACTGGCCCATTCTGTAACTACTAACAAATCATTCAAATAAATATCTCTACAAAGGGAAATGGATGCAGGAAAAGCACTTTTTATAAAGGCACAAGACAATGTGTTCCCATTATGGAACCTTGATGTCCACACTTTGTCTATGCCTCAGAGGCAGGATAACAATTTTCTGAAATCTTGAAGCCCATGTCTCCATGTAAATAGTAACTAGCAGATAGTCCTACCTTTGTATCCACAGTTTCTTCAGACAAATGTGCTCACATCTGTGTACAGTTTTTATCAGTCACTAAGCAAATCACAGAGAAGAAAGCATAATGAGAACTAAACAAAGAAGTTCAACCACTGGAAAAATAATGTGTGTGTTCACACTTTAAAATCATAGGCCACAGAATGTTTTATCCAATTTAACAAGCTTTCATGTTAAAAAATATTACAAAGTAATCTTTTTCCTAATGAATAAAACTGTTTGAATGGTTGACTGGTTAATATTGTGTAACACACAAAATTTTTTTGCATACTTCTTTGCATACATTTTGCAAAATTTTTTTCATACATTTGAGCATTTTAAAACATTGCCTATGCTAAATTGCATCATCCAAGCATGGCCCCATGTGGTTTATAGAACCCATGTAAAAACAACAAGAGACAATCATAAGAGAATTTTATTTCCTTTAGCCTTTTGGAGAGTGGTATAAACATCAACTTTATAAATATCTTTACACCCTATTTCAACTAGTGGGGGAAGATATGATTTTAGATGTCCCTACTTCAGAGATAGAACATTTTTTCTTTTTTATTGTGTATCTAAGCAGAATAAAAATCTCCAGTCTTTTGTCATATAGGATTTACCTTATATAATCGACTTTGTCTAAAAAAGAAGGTATGTTTCTTAAACTAGGCAAGATTTGAAGGAAAAAAGTTTGGCTTTTCTTTTGATTGGCTTTTTTGTTTGGTTGATTATTTGTTGGTTTGGTTTTTGGTTTTTTTAATTACTGCTATTGGTAAAACAGACAAGTTTTCAAGCATACAAGCTTCTCTTTAGGCTTGAAAGAGAAGCAGAGACTTTGGACTTAAATACAAACTGAGAACAATAATTTAGAATTCTTTAATCATGCAGATCATTTGAGAGAAAAGGCAATTGGTGTCTCAGAAACTGACAAATGATACCTGCAACAGAAGAGATGATAAGATAGCTATATTCTGTGAGGGAGGAAGCAGAGGGGAAAAGAGATGGGCAATTTAATCAATTGAACTTGTGGGAATTGATGAGTATGGGTAAAACTAATATGTCTCTCCTTAATTCATGATTTCTGGTATCCAATAGTGTTATGAATTTTAATTCCCAGGTACTTACTTTGTAAGAATTTTGCAGGTTTCCCTTGAAGATAAGGACTGAAAAGGCAAAAATGAAATTAATGTTTTGTGAGAAATATTCTTTCTCAGGTCTTTGAGTGTGCCTTCTTTTTTTCACCAATTATTCTCTCATTCTGGTGTTTAGTTGTTTGGTTTCACACATGTAATTTCCTTGAGAAAAGTTTATGTACTTGCTAAAGTATGTCGTGTATGGGATGTGGAAGCTCCTGATCTTATAATGATCCAGTAGTAGACAAGGTACTGTAGCAGCTGAGAATAACATGTGCTGACAGTCTTTACATTTGATGTTCAGCTATTACTATGACTTAGTTTAGTAGATGTTGGTCCATAAGGGAGCTGCTGTAGTGATAAGTTTAGAAAAGATCCACACTGAACGTTTGAGAGCTGTTGAAGTTGATGCCTGTAGGCAAGATGGACACATTGCATTTGTTGTAGATTTCAGTAAAAGACTTCTGATGTTAAAGGTGTCATTTATGAAGTCTTAGGTAAAGCATAAATATAAGCATATGCATGGTGGAATAGATATTTGAAATATGTCTTCAAAGTGACCCATTAAGAGTCTTCCACATTGCAAAACTCTCTATATGATGCACCTGTGCTCTTACTGTCAGATGCAAAATGTGAAGTTATGTGTGAGAATGAAAAGAAGTCAGCTGACATGAATTTCTCAGGGTTGGTGTCCATATTGTACATATTCGGGATAGTCTTAGAGGCTCCCATGATGTGGAGTGTTGGTATGTGAACAGGTAACATCTGTCACAATGAGGTTGATCCCAGTGAAGCTGGTTATGTTGTGTGGTTTATAAAGGAGGTCTGCTCTGTCCTGCAACATGCATGCCCCTTTGATAAGCATAGAGTGGAGGAGGGCAGTAAAAGTGCAATGAATGCAATGCAAGGTTTCCCTTGATAAAGTACTGGGGGCAGTATAAGAAGTCTTAAGCACAGGAGGAGTTGCCACATAAGATGACAGGAGATGCAGCATCTTCTTCAAGTTCCACTAGCCTCTCAGTGTAGTCTTTGTGGATCAAGATGTTATAGATCTTTGTTCACCTGTTGGATTAATCGCTATGTATGAATGGTGTTTTAAGCAATACTCAAGATTGTTTTCAAAAATGGTTGTGACGGACATGTGCAAAACAGGTGTAAGCTGGCACTGGTGTTTGGTAGTCAGTTTCTATCCAGATGGTCTTGATTCAGTCACTGGACCAGGACTGTTGAATTTCTCTGAATTTGCAGCAACTAGAGCTGAGCTAGGATAACATAAGGTTTCTGCTCAATCTTACACCCAGGCTGTCACTTCCTGGTCTTACAGCATTGGCCCAATTTCTTTTTTTTTTTTTCAGTAGCTTCCCAGCCAAAAGCTTCTTCTTTTGATGGTCTTTTGGGGCAGAGTAAAATTCATCTGGAGTAAAGGAAAAAAGGAATGGGCATCTAAGAATAACCAGTTCAATCACCATGCTGATATACTTGACAGGTTACGGCAGTCTTATTCCTATGAAATACTACAGCATACTATGTCTAGCTCTGCCTTGTTATCTTGTCTGTATGTATGGTTTGACTGACTAAAGCCTTTTCAGGCCCTCTGCAGATTCAGACACTATCAGATATACCTAAACTACATTTAGACTTTCCTTCCATAAATGCAAAAAAATAACTGTTTCCTGTCAATGGAAGCTGAGATGAAGAAAGCCATGTAACCCTGGAACTTGAAGGCTTCTGAAGGCACTATAGTCTGCCTTAATCCATCTCTGCAGATCATTCTGTCTTTTATAATCAACAATCACTATTCCTTTAGAAACCTGAGATGCTCAGAAGGTAAGAATGTCAAAGTAACCTCAACCTAATCTGCATCAAGTGTTTACTAAATGCCAACAATTTCCAAAGCAGAAAAAATACACTATACTGTTCCACATCTAATATTTTATAAAAAACCCCCCCATATTACTTACATACATCAGCATTTAGTAGGAAAGAAAACATGGAAGTAGCTGATGAGCTCTTAACTAACTTGGTATTCCTGTCAAAGTTCTGCACGGTGGTGAAAAATGACATGGAACCAAATGGCCAACCACAAGCAAATTTTGCCAGTTTATCTCACTGTTGGTGATCAAGCTGCTAATATAGCATGGCACTTTAGTTCATGAGCAGTAAATGTTATATTAATAAGCACCTCAGACAATTAAAACAAGTGGTTTATTGTAAGAGGTTATTTGCAATTGGCACTTTGAACAAGGTGGTGACCATAAATTTCATGCAGCCCAAGCAGTGGTGGCAATAACACCAGAATGAAAACTGGATGCATATTTGGTGCTGCTTATTTTGTTATCCACAAAATCCTGTCAGGTCTGTCTAAAAACCTGCTGAATACAAGAAAAAAAGGCAGATGGGTGTTAATAAGAATGGCTTGAAACTCTGTTATCTAAAATCCAGATGTTTTTATTAAGGAATTTAGAAGCATTCCCAAAGCCAGCACCAGCTGCAGGTGTTGCTATGCCATAATTTTTTAGATGCTATGGCAACAGACACTGTAAAAAACATTGAGACAGGTAGTTTTACATCACTTTTCTTCATTTGACCATTACTGTTGATTCCTATGCACCTACTGTTTTTTTAGATTCAAGTTCCAATGAATTCAAAATCCAAAAGAAATCTTAGCTAAAACATCTGTGTTTCACTCTATTAATACACAAATGCAGCTTATACTTTTAGCCCATGCATTAGATATCACTAGTTATCATCCCCTTCCCCTCTAACCCAAATACAACTTTTTTGCAGCTTCAAAGAATCCTCATGAAAGGTTTTGATTACCAAGTATGAAAGAAAACATGATTCCAAGATTAAGTGAAGCAGGTCTTGGAGACCTAAGAACTGCTCTTTCCTAGGTACAATGACAGTAATAAGTATCATGTGAAGCGAGGTAAAAGTTAAACATATACATGTTTTGTATGAGACAAATCACAGGTCGAATAATCCTCTAGCACCATACCTAGGCTCTGAAGCTACCCCTTTTATCCCTTTTGCTTCGTTCTACCTCTAGGGACTAAAGAAAGGCACTGTTAATTCATTATTAACAAAAGAGAGCAATTAGGCTAGTTGGTACCTGAGTTTAAACAAGACTGAACAAACCTATCAGCAATGCAGTTATGTGGAAGCTACAATTTAAATTAGATAAATGTGGAGTGATATGGAGTGGGAGAAAGAGCCTAAGTAATTTTCACACACTGCTGGGATCTAAATTACCTAGAGGTCTAAATTACCTAGAGTATTTCAGGAATAGGATCTAATATTCATCGTTAGTAAGCTGATGTGCTGCTGAGAGTTTAGAACAAAGAAATCATTGGGCAAAATAATAAAACTGACAAGGATTGCTAAAGGAAATATTGGAACAGACTACAATTTTATGATTTGGTGATACCTTCTTTTCCTCCTAGTACAATACACAGGGTAGTCTCTCAACTCCAAGTTCCAATGTGACACAGACAGTAAAGCTTTACATGGACAAGGTATAAGAGAGTGGAAGAGAGATTAACTATTGAGAATTATTATAATAACTAAGGCTATTTAGTTTAGAAAACACCTAAACTAATGAAAGGTTTAGAGGAGAGAGATCTGGTACTCCTCCACAGCCACTCCCAGACCCATAACACATTACAAGAGAAAAGTGATTAAAATGCCAGACAGAAAATGTGAAATGAAGTGTCTTAAAGAAGCACATTATTAGCGCATGGAATTCAATGGCACAGGAAATTGTTGAGGAAGAGTTTAGCAGGATTTTAGGAGGGTTGAGTTATTTATACTGACAAGTAAAACCTGTTCTCTACCTGAAGTTAGGTCAAAAACATAAGCGATTTAAACTCTTCATGAGAAAGAAAGCTGTAGGTAGGTTTTGGCAGAGAGGCTTCTGGATGTTAAGGGGAATTCTGCCTTCCTTCGAACTTTGGAGATGGTAGATGGCAGACTGCCTGTTAGAGCAACTTTCACATTTGTGGCTCTCAGGAGCTGCTGAGGAAGGTAGCAGGAGAGAATAGAACAACCTGGCACTTTGTTCAGATTTTGATACTGATTCAATACACATGAACCAAAACTCACTGGACACCAGGTTCTTGTCTGTAAAAGCTAGGCAGCTGCTAACTGGCAATGCTGTCGCTTCCTGCTGTTTCCTCAAAGTATAACCATGTATGCTCAACTATAACACTGTTACAAAGAAAATTCTGCAGACTAGACACTTGAATTATTATTATTTTTTAACATAATCTGCACGAGTTGGTTAGACATTTGCACACAAAATATAATTTTGCCAGGTCACACAACACCACTGAGAGATTCAAGAAAACTGAATTAAATCGTCTAAACTTCAAAATTAAAACAATGTGTTTTATGCATTATAGGACTTTGCCCTGAGCAATTAAAGCAGCATGATGTTGATTCTCTTGGTAAACCACACTTTTTCAGCACCTTTCAATTGGACCCTCAGAAGGAGCCCACAGATTTGCTTTAAAATAGGTAAACTCTGCTAGCACATTGATCTTGATGCCCAGATCTTGGTATGTTCCACCAGGTTTTCATACTGTCCAGGTGGTTTAATGTCTCATTGGCCACAATGTCTGGCTCTGAAGGAAATACATCTCAACCCACTCACACCACCATTCAGACAGATGATGAGGAAACTGGTGCAACTTCTGAGCATAAATACTTGAGAATGTCTAGTTTGGGATTTTAATCTATTTTGGCCTTCACTTCTACTAACTGTTCTGCTGTCATAGGTTATCCATAAATTTGTATTGTAAAATGGTAAAGGAAAAAAATTAAAAAAATAATAAAAACCAACCAAACAAAAAGAAGCTATGAATGCTGGTATAGAACAAACAAACACCATTGTGCTGTCTAATACAAGTTCATAAAGTAGAAGGGAAATAGTAAACCAGAGCCTTTACAGTTCATTGAAAAGAACAAGACAGTTCTAAAAGGCCCTAACAGTTACCAAAACTATACATGGTAGGGAGAAGACCTGAAGACTCTCTCACTCCCATGCAGAAGCTGGAAGGAAGATAATATGGGGCAAAGGATTTTAAACCTTTTATAGAAAATGACTGTCTTTGAGAAAAAATTCAAGAGAAAGTAGCTCACTGTCACTGTCAGTGAAGAGTTGGCCTATATCCTGTCAGCTAGCCCTACTGCTAGTGAGCAGTAGGAAGTTCAAATGCTATTCTGAGGTGTCATCTTTATTTTAAGGAGGTGACCTTATCAGAGTTCATAGAGATATGCTTGCTTCCTGGGTGGCTCAGTCAATCTTTATAATTGGGAAAGGATCAATTGGCAAGACTGCTTATGTGGCTTGGTGGCTAGGCTGCATTCTTTATAGGACACATTAATGATAGATCTGGGTATTTTGAACTATACTTTCAAAAACTGGTGAAAGCATGGGAGAGCCTATGTCAAGACTGTTGCTTTGTCTGCTCTTAAACATCTGCATGTGGATCTTCCCTTATGCCACTTAAGATGTATATGAGATACTGTCATAGTAAATCAACCTAACATTTCAGCATCTTTCAGCTGAGGCCACAAGACTTAAATTACAAGTTAGGAGGCCTGCATAGATCGCTTGCTTGGCAAGCTGCTTCTTTCTTTTTCTTTCACAGAATCATTAGGGTTGGGAGATTACCTAGTCCAACCTCCAGCCCCACTGCCAAGGCAGGGCCACGTAGAGCAAGTTACACAGAAAGATGCACAGGCAGGTTTTGAATGTCTCTAGAGAGGGAGACTCCACCACCCACCCGAACAGACTATTTCAGTGCTCTACCACCCTCAACACAAAAAAAGTTCTTTCTCATGTTAAGGTGAAACAAACTTCTGGTGTTTTAGTTTATTTTAACTTCTTGTTTGGGGGGTTGGTTTGGTTTGGGGTTCTTTTTGGTTGTGGAGGGGTTTTACATGGGCTTTTTCTTTGGTTGTCTTTTGGTTTTGAGGGTTTTTTGTTTGTTTATTTTGGTTTTGTTACTGGCTTTATTTTTATAAGATCTGTTTCATTTGAAACTGCTCCTAATGTACCAGGTCTCCAAAAGTTAAACATAGTATTTTTGCACAAATTTTAAAACACATTTGAAAGGTGAATGCTAACCACTTTTAGATTCCTAAGGTGATAAACTCTGTGAATCGGTACAAGCCTGGTTGTATGCGTGGCTTTGCTTTATGGAAACACAACAGTATCTCCATAATCATAATTCTGTAGCTGATTTAAAAAAAAAAAAAAAAAAAAAAAAAAAAAAAAAAAAAAAAGGAA
>NDXB01001847.1:13146-23414 GCA_002631895.1 Agapornis roseicollis
AAAAAAAAAAAAAAGGAAAAAGAAAAAAGAAGGGAAAAATAGATGGTGTGGGTGGCAACATGCTACTCTTCTATTGAAATTGTTTCCATATTATTGAAATGGCAAAGTATTGGCTCATCTTGTCATATTATTTATATTACACCTGATGCACAATCTATTTTAATGTGGTTTTATTCAGGGTTATATTGTTTAGCTTTTGCAAATCAACAATTATGAGAAAAGAAAAATCAAAGTATTGCACACTGTCTCACATTTCATTAATCCAGCTGAAGCTACAGTGAACAGATGCACAGCATAGGATTATACAAGCCATAAGACACTTATTTGAATGGGACATTTCTAACAAGCAAGCATTTATAACACAACATTATCATTGCTGTAAGGAATGAGACTTATTGAAATGCATTGTTTTGGTTTTTATTAAACAGCTGAAACAAGGTACATTACCACGTCTGGAAATCCTACTATATGATGTGTTATACAACATTAGCTGCCTAAACTCCTTTGCACTATATTGTTCTGGTTCCCACTGACATCGCTAGGACCAAGGTGCCTATGTACCTGTGAAGGTTGAGGTTTCCTATAGCGTAAGGATAACACTTTCAAGCCTAAGAGGCATACTTATTGCATGTGCCCTTGTAAAAATCTTTGCTTTTCCATATCTGCTGCATCTCATAATGGCTTTTGTATTTCCCATATTTGCTGTTAGCTTAGATGTGGATTTAAGTCTCAGTGGAATCATAGAATTGTTAGGGCTGGAATGCGCCTCAACATCTGGTGTCATCCCCCCTGCCATGGGCAGGGACACCTTCCACTAGACCAGGTTGCTCCAAGCCCCTTCCAACCTGGCCTTGAGCACTGCCAGGAATGGGGCACCCACAGCTCCTCTGGGTAACCTGTTCCAGTGCCTCACCACCCTCATTGTGAAGATTTTCCTCATAATATCTAATCAAAATCTACCCTTTGTCAGTTTAAAGACATTACCCCTTGTCTTGTGATTATGTGCCCCTGCAAAAAGTTCCTCTTCAGATTTCTTATAGGTCCCCTTAAACTATTGAAAGCCTGCTCTAATGGCCTACACTCAGACCTCAGGTCAAACAAATGCTAATTATTCTGAAAGAGAGTATTCAGTCATGCTATCACAGAGGGTTAACTACCTGTTGTGGACTTTGTGGGGATTCATTTGGGTTTCTAAACTGTTTGGTGTATTGTCAAAGTGTCCCTTTTAAGAGCTCTGAAGAACTGTATTTCCCTCTTTTTCAAGAGATTGCTTTCATCAGTTCCTTCTAACAAAATCAGTGCCTCATTTTAATACATTTGACACAATAATGCTCTGCAGCTGCACACAGAAGCCACAGATAAACTGAGCACTGAATTAACAGGCCTCTGAAAACTTCCCAACAAAAATTCTTGGCAGATTTTCCCTGTTAAAAAAAAAAGAAAAAAAAAGAAAAAAAAAAAAGAAAGTAAAAATCCCCTCACAAAACCCTATAAGATATCCATCGGTGTGTTGTAATGTATTTACAGTACAGATCCAAGCAGGTTTTTTCTGGCAATCATTCTGACTGTCTCAAAGGTATTTCATTGATATTTGACCCTTCTGATACACATTTAAAAGAAAGAATTATCAAGATTTGGGGCATTTCTGAAGAACAGGGGAACAGCCCTATTAATGCTGATCTTCACACTTAATTGTTGACTTCTCAGATACAGATAGAAAAGGATTTTGGAATGTTAAACTATTAGAATTCACCTTCATTCAAGATAGGAGCCTGTGCCAAGGTTGAGATGCCAATTAAAGTAATATTCCTATATTTAAATATCCTTTTTTATACCATATGAAAGATTATATTCTGACATGAATCCAACCACTGCCTTTTGTCACTAAAGATTTCCCAAGCTACTTCCCAGTAACGCCTGATTTCTAAGTCTGAGAACCTTCAGGGTGACAAGTGCTGTGGTAAATCTGTGTTACACTAAGAAATGGATTTTTATTCAACTCAAGGAATTGTGTAAGGATGTTTTTTTTCCTACAAAAAAAATAGAAACAGGTTCAAACTTAAACAGGAGAGGTTTAGATTGGATATAAGGAAGAAATTCTTTCCTGTTAGGGTGGTGAGATGCTGGAATGGGTTGCCCAGGGAGGTTGTGAGTGCTCCATCCCTGGCAGTGTTCAAGGCCAGATTGGATGAAGCCTTGGGTNGGTTCAAACTTAAACAGGAGAGGTTTAGATTGGATATAAGGAAGAAATTCTTTCCTGTTAGGGTGGTGAGATGCTGGAATGGGTTGCCCAGGGAGGTTGTGAGTGCTCCATCCCTGGTGGTGTTCAAGGCCAGGTTGGATGAAGCCTTGGGTGACATGGTTTAGTGTGGGGTGTCCCTGCTTATGGCAGGGGGGTTGGAACTGGATGATCTTAAGGTCCTTTCCAACCCTAACTATTCTATGATTCTAAAATAGAAACTTGTACTAATCATGTTTTCAACCAAAATACATCAGGTTTATTCTAAAAACCTCATGTTTCAATTGTAATTGGCTATAAAAATGAACTAAACTCCTTTTGGTTAATACTTTTGTAGAGGAAAATCATTTCTTCCTAGCTATTTTTAAATTTGCTCCTGATCTAATAAAGGAAGCAGAAAAGAAACAAAAGCAAAGAGAATATAAAATTTAGCTATTACTAATGTATACACAATTGCCCCTCTGGAAGAAGGAATAACCTGAGAGGTGCATGCCAGATTATGTTAGGCACAAACTTGCCAGATACTGCAACAATGGGTGTAACATAAAAGCCTGTGTAAGAAACTTTGCCACCCTTGCAAACAGCTGCAGCGCTTTAATGCAATGTGCTAAATGAAATTTTATGCTCAGAAGATTCCGTTAACTTTTGTGCAATGTAGTCTCAGCAATATTTAAAACTCACTTTGAAAGTCTCCAGCTGGCAGCTATTTTCCTGTCACCAAATATATTCCTCTTTTTCACATTTTAGGTCAATTTTCTCTTGCTACTGTGGTAGGTCATAGAATGTGAATCTCTATCCTTTGCTGATCTTTGCCTCCTCCAGTTTTAGACAAACACCTGCAGCTATCCACTAGTAACCTTCTCCCCCTTTCCTCTAGCAGATAATGCTTGTTTTGGCAGCTTTTTCTTTCCAGGTATTGCTTGAGTTCAGGAGCCTATACACTGCACAGTAAAACAGATGCATGGCAATGTCTGTGACATATATTATGGAAGTATCACATATTCTTATGCAGTCAGTACTACTGTTGTTGTTTCTACCCTGGTGTGTACTTTCATTCATATCCACTTTGTTCATCTGTATCATGTTTATGGCTATACTCTCCTGCTACATAGTAAGAGGATATGATGGTACAATGATAACAATTCTCCATATTTCCATGCATACAAATTCTTGATTTTCCTCCGCTGCTCAGAGAGGAAAATTTGTGCCTTATCAGGTCTGGGAACAAATGCTTATCAATCCCTAAAATCCACGGCTACCTATTCTGGCAGGGTCAATTTATTCCTTCGTTCCTCAGAAGTAGGTAAACAGTGATTGGGGATCTGCCATATGAGATTCAAAAAGTGACATCCTAGTCTCTTTGCATGAATATTAATCTCAAAATAGCTAAGAATGGGAATTTGTTTTGCTATTCTTGCTCAAAAGGCTCAACTGCAGCAACTGTTCAGCAACTCAGCAACTGGCATACCTGAGTTGCCTACCTATTTTCTGCCAAGTGGAATTTTTCTGATGTTCATCACTTGTTCATCAACATATCCAGTTCTCCATGTATAGCCTGAGCACTCTTTGAGGTGGAAGATGTTAGGTGAATGTCCAACATTTGTGATGATTACATTACACCTTTAAAATTCCTGTTTAGTTTCCCACTTTGGAAGCAAATGGTTTCATTTAAATAAATGGATTGTAAGGCTAGGTATTACAACACTTAGCATTGGCCTGTATCAGCTATCTGAACTCCAGAAAGAGTCGTCTATTGACATCAGTGTCAACAGATTGAGGACAATAATGAGTGCTTTGAAAGGCCCCGTGTACACACACGGTTATTCAAATCTTTTTTTTCGGTTAAATTAAAGGTACACATATCAGAATTACTCAGCACTGATAACTGAAAGCAGCTTCTTTATAGAATGCAGTCCTTGTTTACAGAAATCAATTATCATTAATAATAATTATTAGTCATACTGGAGTACCTAGATGTTCTTTCTCACAGTCCTACACAATAGGCTCTGCCTGAACCCCAGTTAAAGATAAATCTCCTAGCTTCAATGGCTCAGAACTGGACACAGAGAAAGAGACAGTCTGTGACTCAAAAGCCTTATCTTCTATATAAACAAGACAGACGAAGCCTCTCTGAAAACAAATCTGTCAAACTTGCACAAACACTCAACACCTGCTGGCTTCTGTTCACTGATCCAAGCTAAAACAGGGCTCTGATGTGATTACCTGAGTAGCTGAACAAAGATGTAAGCACGTGGCAGTGTATATGAATCCTTGGTCACTGTTTTTCTGTGCAGAGGTCCAAAAATATTGCATGGGGATACGACAGTAGGACTCTGTACCCATCACAAGCTATTAAAAGTAGTGTGCTGGATACTTCCAAAATACCACTGTCTTTTATTAGAACACTTTACTTCTTATTAGTTTTATTTAAATCTTGGTCAAACAGGTTTTGTTCATCAGGCGATATATACAGAACATGCCACATTTGAAGTTCTAAATGAAACTACTCTGGCTGAGGAAACAAAAAAATGGAGCAAAAAACCAGCTATGGATTCTTCCTTATACACAGAGATGTTCAGCCTTCTCAGACCTTGATAAGAAAACTTGCTAATTTTTAACCTACTCTCCCTCTGCTCCTTCACTTTTAAAAAAATAATTTCTAAGTAAAGAAAGATACCAAAATTAAAGCCTGAGTGTGCACTACAAGAGGAAAAAATAAATCTGTCACTAGGGAATTTCTCAGTAGACAGGTTTGCTTTGAAAATATAAGCACAGAAACTGGCTTCTGTTATTTTCCCCATCTGAAGGATAACACACACTCTCAAGTTCCTTACTGGACTCAGGTAGAACAGTTTGACTTCTGGTCCAACTCTAGAAATGTGCTTGAACTCTTCTCTTGTCAAAGGAAATTTAGAAATATCTCTACTTTCATTGACATTCAGAATCAGGGTCAGTGGAGGCAGGGGAAGAGAGCATTGGCAAGAAGTACTGAGTTCATGCAGGTGAGTAGCTCTTGGTACATCTACTGAGCATACCTTTCCTGTCACCCCTGTGCTGGCAACAGGGGGAAAGCAGGTCCCCTGAAGGGAAGTTCAGGGCAGCTGAGGTATGAGCTTGGTTTCATCTGCCCTTGATAGAAATATCCGTCTCTTTCCACTGACCACAGAGCTGACAGACACTGTGTACTAGTAGACACTGTATGTTGCTCTCCCCACAGGAGTCCTCAGTCAAGACCATCAGGGGGTCCTGCCCTACCTGGATGACTGGTGTGACCCCTTAGCACAGTTTTTATGTTCTACATCTTCAGCTCTTATCAGGTGCCTCCGTGGCATATCCCACATTGCTGACAGAATACAGCCAATGCTAGGTAACTATAACAAAAGGAAAGTAGCAGATAATGGCATTGCACAATTTTCAGCTCTGTCTTAAGGCTCCTACATTGTAGCAGATCAAATCAAGCTCTCCTTTGAGAGAGAGTCCTTATTAATTTGATGACATGTGCACATAAAAGTTCTGGATTCCTAAACAACTCCCCCAGTGCCTCCCCCATAAGCTGAATAATAACCATCTGGTGGAGCAATTTTTAAAAAAGTACAGATATGCCAGAATTTACTTGGCAAGGTTTTAATCAAACTGATGGAGGCAAACCCACAAACACTCTCCTTCACTCCACAAGCCTGATTCATCCACAGACACCATCCCTCCTGTGCTCTGGAGGAGGCAGGTGTCCTGTGGGGAAAAAAAAAAACCCACAGAACCCAAATCAACAACCTTCAGTGTGTAACTGTTTTGCTAAAAATCATACTTTCTGATTGTATGACTGCTATTCTGGGGAGCAGAATAAATTTCACCTGTGCTTGTATTTCTAGCATTTCTCGGCTCTCAGTTCTTGATTCTGAAAACTTCTCAATATTCCACACAGTTGTGGGTTGGTTTTCTGTTTGGTTGGGTTTTGTGTGTGTGTAACTGTAACTGCCAAACATTACACCACGTTTTATTTCAATACTGATTTTCTGCAGTGTACTTGCATTTTAAATTCTTGTCCAGTGAATTTCTAGGTGAATATCAACTATTCAGATTTGGAATACGAATTTTTACAGGCAAAGTCTTCCTTTGGTAGAGTTTTTTTGACAGTACCAGAGAAAAAGAATAATTTTGATTCTGTTTGGATCAGCCTGTCACAGATGGAAAAGATACAGTGATTATGTACGCTGACATCAAGGCCTTATGCTTTAAAATTTACCTTTAAACAGCTCACATTTAGACTATTCTGACTCCTTTCCCAAGACTAAGACTTTTATAGGGACTATTATAGATTTACATTTGCAAAGCTGCTCACACTACCCAACTCAACTTAGAGGGAGAATTATAGTACACTCTGGAGTTGCTAAGTCCTCCATAGCTGCTCCTGTGTTCTCACAGGCAAGTTTCTGGATTTTTTTTTCCTGCTATTGCTAGCTGTTGAGTTGCAATGGAAATGCTGTGTTCCTTTATCTGAACACGCATGGTCTGTTTTCATGCTGTAATGTCAGTGCCACTAGACTCTTGCCAGAGAGCTGGATCCACCCATTAACTGAAGCACTCTTGCACTTGTGCAAAGGTGTAAGGGTTCCCCCGCATGATGAACAAGACTCCTCAAGTGTGGAGCAGAGGTTATAACAATCATCCATCTTCAGTTCAGCTCCTCTCCTTCCAGTCAGGATTTGCACTACTGCTACTAAATGATAGGAAGGCAGCCAGATTAAAGCAGTGTCTAGTCTTCAGTAATTGGCAGCATTCAACAAATGCAAGCGTTGGAAAAGATGTTGTGCTTGGCTGAAAGGGCAAGCATCTGCTATCTCTTTGTCTTGATGATCAATTTGCTAGAGTTTGCATTTCAAGGATTTTAATCTCTTCCCTATGCCAGGGAAACAATATTTCGTTTAAGATAAAAGTCCTTCTTCAACACCTGTCCCACTGCAGGTTGTTGATTTCAATACCACATGTCAGAATTAATCAATCTGGGTTTATTTCAAGGTTAGCTAAAGGATTATTTTTTTTTATTTGAGTAGAGAAACAATGTTACAGAGCACAAATAGCATATCCACTCAAAGCAAAAATGCTTTGACCTCTGAAGTTGGCCTCAGCAACCTGTAACAGATTTTGCTGATCTNCAAGGTTAGCTAAAGGATTATTTTTTTTTTATTTGAGTAGAGAAACAATGTTACAGAGCACAAATAGCATATCCACTCAAAGCAAAAATGCTTTGACCTCTGAAGTTGGCCTCAGCAACCTGTAACAGATTTTGCTGATCTTTTCCCTAAATTCAAAAGAACTTAGAAATAATTTGACACCTGAATCAGGAAATAGAGTTTCTCCCTTTCCTCTTTCTTGATCAGTTTTGGGAGATGTCTGCTCTGAGCAGTTGTATTTGAAGCCTCTCTTAACATAAGTTATATTAAAAAGATTTGCAAGTAATTGATGCAATGTTTTCAGTAAGTCAAAAGAGTTGAGTTGGCTGCTCATCTTGTTTCCCCTGTATAACAGCTTAAGAAAAATCTGTTTGTACAGCCAGGAACACAACCCATTGAATGTGCAGTCCTGCAAATTGTGCTGAATTGCTGCACAAGCCCCATTCACCTTGTTTGTGCTTAGATACTGTGACTGTATTTCTGACAGTTAAAGCAGAGAAACTTTTGTTTCAGTGCTTTTTCTCAACTGCAGAGTACAAAACTACTCTCACTCTGTAGTTTGTAAGTGCCACTACTTCTTGATTCTGACTTCATGATGGTGTTGGTTGGGAAGATTTTTTTCCCAGTAATGGGCCATCTGACAGAGGTATCAGAAAACTCCAAGCACATTGTTAACATTTTCTACCAGAAAAACCTTGACAGTGTCTACCCTCATTCATCTTTTTCCTTTACCTCACACCCAATTCATCACACTGAATACTCATTCTACTAGGCTGCTAGTTCCTGATAAAAAACAGGGACAGATCAGGTTGCTTCAAGAATATCTGTTTCTTACTTGAATGAAGTTTGAGGAGCTAAAAAGTGAGGGAACATTCTGGGCATCATAAAAGAAGTCACCAGGCTTTGGTTATGTGAGCTGGAAACATCCCAGTGAAAGCAGGAGACATCACCGTTGCCATTTATCATTGACTTTCCAGACAGAGTGATACCCATGTTTTTACAAATATCTAATGTGACAGAGATTGTCAGGGAGAGATTTACTGGGACTAATCGCAGAAAAGGGTAGGAACCTTGCAGTATTACAGTATTTCCTACTCCTCTCCCATAATACAGCTATATTGTTAATGTTAAGTGGAGCCAGGCACTAGTAAAAGAACATCTGCCTTACTAAATATTAAAGCCTTAAGTCATTGATGACCTTTTGTATCATGTTCTTCACTTTTGTGTTTGCCTACTGTAAGTGATAAAGGTAAAAACCTAGTAAATATTAAGAAATTAAGGTGAAATTAGAATTAAAAAAGAATTGTTTCATTAATTTTATTTCTTTTTTTATTGGATGAAATGTCGAAGAGCCATGTGAATAAGATAGTTTGGGACTTGGTTCAGGCAATGTCTCAAAAAAAAATGTTTAGCTGAAAGGATTTAGTGTTATTTGGAGATATTTTTGCTAGTAGTAGTAGTAACAGTAGTAGTAGTAGTAGTAGAAATTTCAGTGTCTTGGTTTGTTCTTGTTCTGCTAAAAATATTTTTTTCTTGCCTTGATATATTTCTCCTCCTCACACATGTATCAGTTATTGTATAGACAGAAAAGAACTTGTGTTTTGGAAAAGATGAAAGAATTGCATGTGTGCTACAATATTAATCATCCTTCTAATATTATAACAAAATTTGGAGAAAGTCCCACAACATTGGACCACATAAATGACTATTATTTTTCTTAAAAAGAGCTTTCATAAGCCATTGTACAGCCATAAACAAAAACTGAGTACTTGTGCATGCCATAGATTTGGTCTGCTACAAAAATGTTAGTTTTCATTGACCAATAAGATACATGATTGAAAATTGCACTTCTTCTTTGCCATAAGCAAAATTATTCTGTGCACTGAAGCAGTAAGTTATATGACGCTTCTCCATAGCTTTGATTTTGGCAATATGCTCAGCAGAATTGTTTCTGAGACAGGTGCTTGAAAACCATTGTGTGATTTGGTATAATATTTTTATAGATATTATTTAGTTTGTTTAGCCTTAGTAGCTGAATTTGCTGAAGCTTCATGCCACAAGCTGTTAGCTTTCACCTAGTTATGTTGAACTTCTATGTAGTTAACTAAAAGAAGCCCCCAGAGCCAGTTCAAGACGGAATGAAGATACAATCATAAGCAGAAGCAGCAGCATTAGATATAAAAAAAGAAAAAGGCCACCTAGAGACAATGAAAAGACCCAATGAAGAATGGGAAAACCTCAGACTCTAATATTATTATCAGTCTGAACTGTCATGTGAGGAGTACAGAATTCAGATCATAAGGGCATAATTTCCCAGGGATTTATTTGTTCAGGGGCCCTCTTTGGATGCATAAAGCTTGAGCAGCAGTGCTAATAAAAGATAACTGTATAGAAGAATTTTCTTTTATGCTTATGGAATCAGCAGAATTCTAGAGTCAAACCCTGTTACGATGGCTGACATACATTAGTTCCATGAAAAAGCAAAGTTTCAAGCACTACTTTCAGGAGTTGGCTGAACCACTTGTGCAAAGCATTCAACACTGTCCCACACGACATCCTTGTCTCTAAATTGGAGAGACATCAATTTGACAGGTGGGGCACTTGGTGGATAAAGAACTGGTTGGATGGCCGCATGCAAAGAGTTGTGGTCAACGGCTCAGTGTCCGGCTGGAGGCCTGTGACAAGTGGTGTCCCTCAGCGATCGGTGTTGGGACCGGTCTTGTTTAACATCTTTGTCGCTGACATGGACAGTGGGATTGAGTGCGCCCTCAGCAAGNGGCTGGAGGCCTGTGACAAGTGGTGTCCCTCAGCGATCGGTGTTGGGACCGGTCTTGTTTAACATCTTTGTCGCTGACATG
>NDXB01001848.1:3676-21906 GCA_002631895.1 Agapornis roseicollis
CCTCTTCCATTTTTTTTTTTTTTTTTTTTTTTGCCAGCAAGGCTCCATAACTGCCAAATTAAATCTAGAAGGAAAGAGGGATCTTTTGGTACAAAGGTTTGCTGGCATGCAAATACTGACCACAAAAATCTTAGCTTGTATTATTAGTGTATCAAAGAAAGATTGTTTTAGGTAATGGGCAACTGTTCTGAAAAACTGTAGAAATAAAACACACAGGTGAGAAATAGAAGAAGAAAGTGACTCAGCTGAGTATAGCCTTGAAAAGTCCTGTATCTGTCTTTCTGTCAACTAAGTTTAAGGTTACAAAAACAAAGCAAACAAAAAATGCTCCTGAGCTTCTTCACTGCATGCAGAAAAATGAAGGGCTAAGAATGCCTAATTAGATAACATCAAGCAAACTGAAATGTTTTTATAGTCTCTCACTAGCCAATACATATTTGTCCAGAAAAAGAATTTAATAAAGACCTCTGGTACTAACAGATGCAATCAAAATGTACATTAGCAAAACACATTTATTGTTTTGAATTTATAACACCTACTAAGAATATATTTACTCATCTTACCAGTCAGGGAAAGTAGAAAGTTCACATGCACATATACCACTATCTGGCTAATGAGAATCAGATCCTGCTTTCCATCAGTTCTACACAAAAAACAAGTCATCAAATCCTTCACATATGAAGTTCCTGTATAAAGAAAAGGAGCTCCCATTGGAAAATTAGTTTAAATAAGTCTTATGCTCTAATCTTAAAACTGACTTTTAAAAACCCTGGGAAATGAGACAAAGACCTATTTATTTTGCCAAACAGCTTCTGCTAAGTATCCGTTATGATAGCACAGGAAAGGCTTTCTCTTTTGCAAGCATCATGAACTCAAATTTCCCACCGTATTCCTTTATGTACAACTATATTTGCAATCAACATTTGCCTCTTTTATGTGTATTTGGTTAAGGCAGTTTTAAACTATTCTGGAAAGCTATTTTGTCAGTTAGCTTCAATAAACATATGTCTCTCCCTTAACTTCATCTCCCTATTTTAGAGACAACATAAAATGGTTTCTAAACATCCTGCTTTCTCAGAAATGCTTGTACTACCTGCTTCATACTGTTGACTTACAACATGGCCAAGTTACAAGGTTCTCCAGAAAAGGGCATGTAGAGATAGGACAAAGGGAAATGGCTTTCAATTAAAAAAGTGTAGATTTAGATTAAATATTGGGAAGAAATTCTTCACTGTGAGGGTGGTGAGGCACTGGTACAGCTTGACCAGAAAAGCTGTGGCTGCTCCATCCCTGGCAGTGTTCAGAGCCAGGTTAGATGGATCTCGGAGCCACCTGGTCTAGTGGAAAGTGTCCCTGCCCATGGCAGGGGTGGTGGAACTGGATGATCTTTGGGCTGCCTTCCAAACCAGACCATTCTATGATTCCAAAATAGAAGCAAGACCTTAAAGGTGAGCAAGACCTCTGTATGCTAAATACCTTAGGTTGGCCAAACATTATCTAAACCTTCCGTGAAAAGTTCTTTCTGTTCTTTGAAGGCAAATTAACTTTACCCAGAGAGAGAGGTGAATAACTAACGTAATCATAATCGTTGCAAAAGAAAAAGTTCATTTTAAGCTGACGACAACAGTGGCTGGCAGAACCTCAGACACGCTTTAGCAGACCCCACTTTAGGCTGACCCCGGCGAAGGGCTCTGCGGGAGCGCGGCCGCAGCCCCGCTTTTGGAGGCGCCAGTGGCCCGGCTCAGCCTCCTCCCAAGGAGGCAGCGGTGCGGCCGGTCCTGTGCCGCCCCCCCCAGAGCCAGTGCAGGGGGTCTGCCCGAACCATCCCGAGGCGGTCGGGCAGAACCCAGCCGGGCACGGCATTATTTCTGACCAACTGCACACCCCACTCCCGCCGAGGTTAACTTCACTCGAAGTTGCATCCCAGCTACTCGACCGTCACAAGCTTAAAGCAGCAGCAGCAGAACAGGACACCGCCACCCCAACCATGTAGAGTAATAAGAAAAGCCAAAGGGTGCCCGGGGCCGTACGGAAGGCAGGGTGCACGGTAAGCCCGGGGCGCCGGCAGCCAGCGGGTTACCGAAGAGCCCTCACGGGTACCCGAGACTGGGCTCCTCTCTTCGGCGCCCTGGGTCGCTACTCGCCCTCAAGCTCTCTCCGCAGCTTGGGCTCAGCCTCTCCCGAGGTGGGGAAAGCGGCAGCTACGAAGGGCTCAGTCCCGCCGAGACTCACCCTGTGCCTGCGGCTCCATGGCGCTGGGGGCTCTGCTGTCCGCCAGACCTGCGGCTCTGTAGCGCTAACAGCCACGACGGGCTACGGCCGCTCTGCTCCACACCGCGCCAGGGGGGCGGGGCCGGGCCGGGTCTAGCGGGCAGCGCCACCTGTCGACCAGGCGCGGGCAGCGCCAGCGCCGCTCACCTGAGCCCGCCCTGGTCCCCTCACCTAAGACGCAAGCCCGGCCCTGGTGGGGAGCAGTGGGGAGCGGGCGCAGGGACCGCCGCAGCAGGAAGCCCTGTGAACTGTGACAGCGAAGAAGGGCCCTTCGCGGGGGCAGAGACCCAGCCGACCTGTGCTGCCGTCACCTTCGGGGAGACGGGCCTTCCCTTTAGGCATACTGGGGAGGGTTGACACCGATCCCAGCATTGCCTGCAAGCCCCGTTGGGCAAGGTCGCATCTACTGCGGCTGCAAGTAAAGAGGAACATGCCTGCGAGGTAGGTGTGGAAAAAGGGGGATGCTCTTCAGCGCCCTTCCCATGCCTGCTGCCTAACTGCACAGACTCTTGCTTCTCTTAATATGAAATCTAATCATAGAATCATAGAATAGTCAGGGTTGGAAAGATCAGATCAAAGGTTGGACCTTAAGATCATCTAGTTCCAATCCCCCTGCCATAAGCAGGGACACCTCACACTAAACCATGTCACCCAAGGCTTCATCCAATCTGGCCTTGAACACTGCCAGGGATGGAGCACTCACAACTTCCCTGGCCAACCCATTCCAGTGCCTCACCACCCTAACAGGAAAGAATTTCGTCCTTATATCCAATCTAAACCTCCCCTGTTTAAGTTTGAACCCATTACCCCTTGTCCTGTCACTACAGTCTCTAATGAAGAGTCCCTCCCCAGCAGCCCTATAGGCCCCCTTCAGATACTGGAAGGCTGCTATGAGGTCCCCACGCAGCCTTCTCTTCTGCAGGCTGAACAGCCACAACTCTCTCAGCCTGTCTTCGTATGGGAGATGCTCCATTCGCCCGATCATCCTCGTGGCCCTCCTNTCCCTATAGGCCCCCTTCAGATACTGGAAGGCTGCTATGAGGTCCCCACGCAGCCTTCTCTTCTGCAGGCTGAACAGCCACAACTCTCTCAGCCTGTCTTCGTATGGGAGATGCTCCATTCGCCCGATCATCCTCGTGGCCCTCCTCTGGACTTGTTCCAACAGCTCCATGTCCTTTTTATGTTGAGGACACCACAACTGCACACAATACTCCAAGTGAGGTCTCACGAGATCAGAGTAGAGGGGCAGGATCACCTCCTTCGACCTTCTGGTCACGCTCCTTTTGATGCAGCCCGGGATACAGTTGGCTTTCTGGGCTGCAAGTGCACAGTGCAGCCGGCTCATGTTCATTTTCTCATCGACCAACACCCCCAAGTCCTTCTCTGCAGGGCTGCTCTGAATCTCTTCTCTGCCCAAACTGTAGCTGTGCCTGGGATTGCTCCAACCCAGATGTAGGACCTTGCACTTGGCATGGTTAAACTTCATGAGGTTGGCATCAGCCCACCTCAGAAGTGTATCAAGGTCCCTTAAATATCGGACTCTGAGGCCAGTGTACAGACAAAGCTTATGAGTCAAAAGTAGCAAAGATAGGACATTTTACCTCCCCACAGAAACCTGTGGTGTCCCAAGGACAAACCTGGTATTGGTGGCCCTCTCACAATCTGGGCCCCCTTCCTGAGCCAGACCCTCTGCTCTGGCCAGCACCCAAGTTCCTCAGCTGCACAGATGTTTTTCTCCATCTCCCCTGCACCACACCTCAAGCCATAGCTGTCCCCTATGAGGGAAGCAAGCTCCAGGGCAAGTAAGGAGCCCCAGGGCACTGGCAGCAGCAGGTTGCTCATCTGAGTGAATGAGTTCCCCTAGTCTAACAACAGGACAGTGAAGTTGTCTGGTGTGTGAAGAGAATGAGTATTTGTGGGTTTCAAGTACTACCTCCTATGGTAGAGGCATGGGAATGCATTCAGATTAATAGTAACAGAGCCTATTCTGTCCTATGTATTTAGCAGTTTAAGTAAAAATGAACTTTTTTCCAGTACCTAGGTCAGTATCCTACTATTCTCTGGAAGTTAGGGTGATGATACATAGTTCACAATGCAGATTTACTCTAGGTTTTACTCACGCCAACATAACTTCCACACTTCATTACCAGTCCATGTTAACTTCACTTGTGGAAGGGTCCAGAATACCTGTGTTAGTAATGCTGCATTCATGATGGGTGATTATTCCATGTATTTATCAGTCAGATACCATATCTGATTTGTGTATATGCCTTCCAGGACACACTGGGGACACATAGCTTCTCAAGGCCTGTAGTATTAAAAACAACAAGAGAGAGAAAAGGCAGATGAAAAAAGTATTGTGCATTTGTTTGTGAAGTTACATGAACAGGTAGTACTTTAATTGAAGAAAAAAAAAGTCCAAAAGAAAGTGATTATGCAGATTTGTTAGAACAAAAAGAACATTTATAGCTAGAAAATAAGTCCTTTTCCTTAAAATATTGCAGAACATAGCAAAGTGTCAAATGTACTTATTTCTCAACTTTGCTTTTCTAACAGAAAATTGAGGCTAAGGCAGCTTTAATTTGTATATACTAATGATGTTCTGCTTCAATATGCACATGCTGGTGGGTTTGAATTTGAGTTACTGTAAAACATGCATTATCATTATTTTTTTTTTCTAGGCAAGCCTCTCCTCATTGTGATTTGACATCTCCTTGGGCTGGAATTTGCCACTTACAAAAGCAGAACAGAGGCTGTCAGAAGAATGAAATCCTGTACTCATATCATTTCAAATAAATAGACATCCCTTCATGACAAGGTTTGATCTCAGAAATGTTATCAGCTTCTACATGAAAAGCCCCCAAACCAAGTCCAGCAATAAATGCATGATAAAATAAATAAAAAGCTGAGAAATTTCTCTCAATATATGAAAATCGGTATAATTAGGACATGTACTTTTCTGCAAATATAGACAGCGGTTTTTAAAGCAGCCTAAGTTTCTGTGAAGCATAATAAAAACTGAACACCCAATTTACTTATAGGGCTATAACTATTAATAACAATGTTTATGTTGAAACACAATTAAAAATCTTAGAAGCATATGCTGTTCAAATTACTGAAGAATAGAAAATTCTATTAATTTTTTTAGTTGCTGTATTTGATTTATTCTTTACAGTCATATATATTATTTATTTTTCCACACCAAAAATACACTCTTCTGTAAAGAAAATCCAACCAGTGTTTTACCTAACAAGTACTGGCAAACAACAAAACTAGTTCTGCCATAAAGTCTATTATCTTTATGAGATACACAGTAACATGTGCATCTCATGGCATGTTACACAGGTAAAGAAATCCATCATTTACAAGTTAAGATTCTCCTTTAACATCCAGCCAGGAAATCAGCATGTTAAGGGTAAATGTGATTAGAAACTTAATAGCCCATTGAAATGATGTCATTTAATTGTAAAGTAGCTGTTTCATTTTCTGCCTACAGTAAAGCAGGTTTCACATTGTTCCACATGTATCACTGGTTTGGTGAGATTCCTCATTCAGTTTGCCTTATGGAAGGTTTTGTTCCTCTTTTCTGTTTTGAGACTGATGTAATTCAGACCTTGTTTTCTGTCTTGGAAGGTCTTAATTAAGTTGTAGCAATTTAGTTGTTGTCGTGGTTTAAGCCTAGCTGGTAGCTCAGAACCACGCAGTAGCACTCACAATCCCCCCACCTTCTTCCTCTCCCATCTCCCAGAGGGATGGGGAAGAGAATCAAAAATGTAACTCCCACTGACTGAAATAAGAACAGTCCACTAACTAATGCATAACACAAACCACTACTGCTACCACCAATAAAAATAAGGGAAATAACAAGGGGAGAGAGTACAATTGCTCATCACCTGCCAACCTGAGCAGCGATCTGGGCCTTCTGCATAACTCCCCCCAGTTTATGTACTGGGCATGATGTGCTGTGGTATGGAATACTCCTTTGGCTAGTTTGGGCCAGATGTCCTTTCTCTGTTTCCTCCTGGTTTCCCATGCCCCTCCTCACTGGCAGAGCATGAAACTAAAAAAGTCCTTGATCGGAGTAAACATTACTTAGTAACAACTAAAACCACCCAGGTGTTATCAGCACTGTTCCCAGACTAAACTCAAAAACACAGCACTGCACCAGCTACTAAGAAGGAGAAAAATGACTGTTACTGCTGAATGCTGAGAAAGGTCATTGTTTCTCCCATCATGCTGAAAGTAAAAGCAGTTTGGTTTTCAGAGAAGTCAGAATAGAATAAAACAAAAGCCAAATTATTAAATTTTTGAAATGTTTATCTGTTACTGTACACTTCGGATTACACCATTCTCACAATACAACAGGAAAAGGCATAAAATAATTTTATCTTGTTTATGGCGCGACACTGGTTTTTGTCCTCCAACACAAAAGTAACACCATTCAATCTAGTCTCAGACTTTAGTGGGTCTCTCTGTGCTTCTAGGGAGTAACTACATGCATTTATCACCTAGACACTGAGCAGGATTCTGCATGATACTCAGTATCCTAAACTTTTGCTAATGTTCTGTTGAAAATATAGAGGAAAAACAGTGCTGAGTAATTCACATAAGTGCAAACATTCAAAGAACTGTGGAATACCAGTGGAAACTGTTGGTCCTTCATGCTGACTAACTGTTCAGTGGCATATACTGCAGCATGGGCATACATGTGTTTCATAAGAAAAATGGCAGGCCTCAGTGAGCACATTCCAGTTGTTATAAAAAGTCAGATTGCTCAGCAGAGGGCAGGTTAAAATTTCTATCAATACACCATTGATGGTAAGGCCAGCCAAAGATATGCTGCGTTTCTTCTGTTTCATTAAAAGGCTGGAAAACTCCAGTATCATGCATGTTCAGACCAGACATTACAATTATCTCCTTCCATTCAGAAATCCTTGAATTCTTTGCTAAGTGCTCTATGCTAAATGTTCAATTCCTCACATTGTGGCTTCCAATTCTTTAATGAAATACTGGAAACTAAAATAGAGTATGTTCAAGTCAGAGTTTTTTCCTTAGCCTTTAGGGCAATCTTGCAATTTAAAACTACAAAGTGTGAAATGTCAACATTACTACAGTGTACAACAGTGAGAGGATGTTACTTGCACTTTAAGTTTTATAGTCAGTTTAGTCTGCACTTTAATACAGTTAGGTTCTGGCTCTATGGATCGAAAGGTACTAGAACAATAAAAAAAAAAGCAATGTAAAAATAATACTAAGCTAAATTATGCAGTTACATTATTAGAGAACAATATCACACACACTGGACCTAGCCTCTTAACAGTAAACAGTATCTTTAACTTCGTTTTCTGCTGGCGCTTGAGTAAAAGCGAATGTACGACTCCCTCAGGCATCCCAAAAACTCATAAAGGAAATCTGTAGAAGGAATATATTAAGTATGAGAATTTCACCCACCTCAAAGAAAGTTGAATTTATTGCATTTATTGAAAGTAGAATGTATTCTCTTCTAAGGCTCCCTACCCTTATCACATGGGTTAGATAAAGGAAAAGACGTTGCCTAGTTTTATGAATTAGGTAGAAGATCTATCAACACAGCTTTAATACTCTTTGCAGTTCAGTATTATCCATGTCTGCATTGCCCCATGCAGCTTTCAGTTCATCTCTTCAACTGCATTTTGTTGCAATATATGTCATGGCATTTGCTTCCTTTCTCCAAAATATTGACCTGTTATTATACAAAAGATAAAGTAACAGATTTATCTCCATTGTTTGCTATCTACTATATACGCAAGTGTCTCCATACAAGCTCTTTTAATACTTTCCAGTTCTCTATTGGAATTGATAGATGTTGCTATGAAGAAAGACCCATTACCTGGCAGGTGAGCTTTGGGAACACTGGGATGTTACCATTGGTAGTGTCTATATCATTGCTAGGATGTTCATCATCCAAAATTCTTGAGAGCATAGAATGTTCCTAGGTCTTTCTGTCTCCTTCCTGAACAGGGAGCATCTGAACAACTAACTGCCTTCAACAAACTTTAGTTACTCTATCGCTAAAAAACTGAAGATAAAACTCAGAGTCAGAAAATAAGAGCAAGAAACTTAGCCAACGAAAGTCAATTATCTTTTTTCCAATACTTTTAAATTCTTATAATTTGCAAGTGCAAATGTCCAAAGGCACTAAAATAGGCTTTACAATCACATGACAAAATAAAAGAAAAATAGCACTTTTTTGATCTAGTATATAGAAATATTTACTTTGTGCAGCTGATACCTACTCAGTTGCCTAAAAATTCCATTTGTAATAAAGCTTTATTCTTGGTATACTCTTACGCTGTGCCTTTGGTTATACATTTCTCTTTTTTAACAGCATTCTAGTTTTCTATATAACTGGCAAATCTTCAGAAAAAGAGATATTCATGAAGTATTACTGAATAGCTGAGTACTGGTCTTTTCTATATGTTTAACAATGGAAGGTACCACTTATAGATGTGGGTTCCTGACACAGAGCTATAGATTGGTTCAGCTGAACTACAATTGCAAGAGCTCAGTTGAGCCCCTCATGGTATCTTTCAACACCAGATAGCATATGACTAAACTTAGCTGTCTCAACACAGCAAGGCAATTAAAATGCCTAAACATACATAGAACTATTTTAGTTGTCCCAGAAGACCTGAAATACTCACATGAGCTGGCATGTATGAGACAAGATCTGTTGGAGATCTGTCAAGTGCATACTGGGACAGGCAGGATACCCTAGGGTATCCAACATATTACTAGACATTTAACTGTTAAATACTTGAATTATTCTGTATGGAGAGCAGTTACCTACAGATGAACATCCAGTGTCACTTGGGAGTCCCTCGTGAGTCAGAGATGCCTTGATAGAGCAGAGAGGTGTAGCACTGCCCTAATGTCAAGTTTGCACTGCTCTGGAGCAGCAGCTCCGGGGTAGGTAAGACTCCTTGTGATATCTGAATTTACATAGTACAGCCTATTTTCCAACAACTGAATCCTGCTCTGTGCAGCTAGATGTGAGTCTACAGATCAAATCACTGTTAAGATGTACTTAATGTCATGTTGTATTTTGAGAACTGTTGTGTATCCACCAGTCTGCCTGCCATTGTGCATCCGCCCCTGCTACAAGTAGCTTGCTTCTTTTAAATAATGTTCTTGCCACCTTATGTAAGCTGTTAAGTGTTCTGGATTGTAAGTCAGGCTTTGTTCAGACCAGCAATTAAACTTTTAGCAGCTTCAAAAAGTGGCTTTATACCCCCAAAGCTTTCCACCTCCCCAAAAGGTAAATAGCTTTCCTCAGTACTACCTCATAGACGTGCCATTTACTGACAAATTGCTACTACACACATCAGAAATAAATCACTGGACAACTGTTATGCAGACAAAAACTTTGTACAAGGACACTGATTGAGGATAAGGAAACACACATTGCCCCAGCCTGCACCCTGTAATAGACTGAAGTAGCTGTAAGCTCCCCACGACTGTGGGCAGAGCCATTCCACAACTAATCCCTCATTCATCCTCATGGCCCATTGCTGGACTTGCTATAGTATGTCCATGTTTGGCCAGAACTAGACCCAGCTCTCCAGGTATGGCCTTACCTATGCTAAGCAGAGGGGAAGGATCACCCTCCTTGACTTGCTGTCTCTCCTCTGCCTCATCCAGCCCAGTGCACCACTGGTAACCGGTCTCCAGCTGGGCTTTATGCTGTTCATCACAGCTCTTCAAGTCCAGTAGTTAAGCCAGTTCTCAGCCCACCTCTCTGTCCATTTATCTAGTTATGTGCCAATCCTGCTATATAATAAACATCTAGTTTTGAGAAATAATGCAAAATAACACTTTATTAGGGAAGTCAACTTGGTGAATCTATATTATCACAATTAACATTTTAGTGGGTCAAATCCAATCTCTGATGCAGTTAAAATAATCATGACAGATCAAATGTGATTTAATTTTAACTCAGCAGAACTGATGAGGTTACTTGTGTTTTCCTAGAATGTTCTCTTTATATGTAAAAGACAAGAAGCTGTCACAAAAGCAAGGATAAAATTTATTTTTCACATGTAGCTCAGAAGTGGAATTCTTGACTAGAATTGTTTAGACTTTATTGGAATAGAAAGCATCCATCCATGTATTTAATGCTCTGGGAAACTGGTACACAGCTATTGCTGAGAAACATTTAATTCAACTTCTTAAAGGAGTTCTTTCTCTGAAGTGCTCTTGATACTGATGGAAGGCCTAGCACATTTAATTATTGCTGTGTTGCTGGATATAATGCCCATTTTTGTGGCTGAAATCCTGCATCTCCAGACTGCAGTGGAAGTGCAATCTGCTACTTTACTGGGACTGGCTGAACCAACCTGACAACATTCCTGCCTATTTATTATCTAGATCACCAATAGATAAATTTGAATCTTTAATAAGTGACTTTAACCAACAGAAAAAACTGAATTCTATATAAACTCTATTTTCTGTCCTTACACTTCACTGAAAGTTTAGATTTTCTAAGATTTTCCAATTTTATGCAAAACACTTGCACCAACACTGTTCTAAAAAACATCTCCTCTTCCATGTCAAGAACAGCCATTTTCAATTTCAGAACCTCGCTGTTCAATGGCTGCTTGTTGATTTGCTCATTAGCAAAGGTAATGGTACACTACAAGGAGGCAAAGTAACATCAACATGAGGATTCAAACTTTGGTTACCCAACATACCAGTATGGCTATGTGTTACAAGTAAGCTGGCACTCGGGGTGTCAGTACTCTGGAAAACCAGGTAGCTTGCTTATAGAAAATCTGCTGCATATTCTGGTTTCACCTTTCATTTGATAATGAGTGGTTAGAAACAGAGTAAGTCTCTAATGGTTCCTTGGTTTTCACCTAATTTATAAATAAAACTAAATCACAGACTTTTTTACATGTCTGTGTATTTTTGTGTTCTGTTCTTGTTAAGCCATGGTTTTATCCATGTGATAAAGTGACATCCCTGCATGCTCCTTTGGTGTTGCAAATTCTAAATTCAGTGAGAGACAAGATGACATGAGGATAAAGCCGAAGGATATGTCATCTATAGAGCAGACTCCTCTTCAAGGTGTGAAAAACACTCTATTACTCCAAGTATGCCTACCAAAGCTTTCTGAGGCAGACATGAAGTGTTTTGGTTTTCCACTCACAGGGACAGAAGCCAGCTGTACACAGAACCCCAGCCAGCAAACTGAGCTGCAGGCAAAGTATGTTAGCTTGGGTTCAGTGCTATGTTAATGTGGGATACATGTTTCAGAGCTGGCTTGGCATTTGGGTGGAGCTGAGACACCTCTGCCTGCAAAGCATTGCACTGCCATTCCCCGAATCTTCTCCACTGACAACAAAGCCTGCCGCAACCCCTTCTCTTCCCCACCAAGTGTGTGCTGCGTTTTGGATGACAGCAGACTGCTGCTATCAATCACTCTCTTGCAATGAGTGGCTGAGGTCTATGTAAGTGAATTGCACAAAAGAATTGTTGTAGGCTTCATAAAACTCAGTGTATCTCCCTTGTCTCTGTCCCCAGTGTTTTCTGAAAGGTGTCTGTCTTTCTTGAGTGTCTGTCACTTCAACAAAGGAACCCTTATGTGTTTCAGTCTTGATTAATCATTGAGGAGTGCCATTTTATTAAGTACTGTGTAGTTATCTTCATTTATATCTGGGATTCTAGCATCTAATACAGGGACAAACTGAGAGAGGGGTTTTATGCACTTCCCCCCCTGCTGGAATCACTGGCCCTTTTCACTCTGAGCACATTCTTCTTTCCTTCACATTTCTTCTTCCTCCAGGTCAAGCTATCCAGTAGCTGACCTCCAAGTCAAATGAATCCAGTACTTAAAAAGACAATTCAGAGGATTTGTTTCTGCGTGTAACTTCCTGAAATTTGGGAAATATCTTACAAAAGGCCCTTCAAATTTCCCTTCCCTTTTTTTGGAAGTCCAAGAGATACATGAAAAGAGTAACATTACAAGCTATGAATGTGCCATGGTTTAAGCTGAACTCAGGACAGGATACAGGAAGATGCTGAGCATCCTGACTTTTAAGGCTGAGAGCAGAACTAGTCTGTAAGTTAGTCTGTAAATGCTCTCCACTTCCCATTAGCAGAATCCTACACTCAGTTAATACTGATTTCAAACAAACAGGAGAGAATGAAGTCTTCATTTGTTAGTAAAATATTATGCCAGTGTGACTGAAGAGTAGATTGGAAGAAAGGATTTAAACTTTAATTTCCTTTTCTGTTCAGTTGAATTCCATCTTCTCTATCCACAGTAAAATGGAAAAATATTTTCTGCATCAGATATTTGTCCTCAAATAAACATGAGGAATCAATCCAAAGAATGCTTTGAGATATTCAGTGATGTCAGGAAAAATACCTCTATATGTAAAATCAGGATTTTCTGTTCACTGTTACTCAGGTTGATTTGCTGCTCTTTTAATTCCTGCCTGGCACAAATTACCTCCATTTCCTTCTCAGAGATCAGCTCGTCTGCCTGTGTCTTCTTTCTCTTCAGTTGTGTGATCTCATTCACTAGAGTCTGCTTCTCATTAAAATAAAATTTTAAGTTCTGATAAAAGGTTATTTTAATGGGAACAGATGTTTTTCTTTTTTTCTTTTGTAGAATAAAAAGCTCTTTTTTTATCCTTATTTCATAAGCACACACTGACAAAAATCACAAACATTTATGTAACAGTCAACCAGGATAATTATAGATCATTTTACCCCACAGGTAGATCAATTATTTCTTCAATCAAGTTATGCATATATTACATGTTATCTGTAGCAAGGCTGGTTCTAGTTGAAATTATGTATGATTACTGCATAATTTAAAACATCCTCAGATTGTGGAATTGGATCTGGCCTAGCAAAGGACTTGTTGTTGTTACTCTTCTAGAGCCAAATTAATTGTGCTCTTTTAGATTCTGTATTTCATTTTGACTGCCTCTACCAGCAGCTGGCCCCATTCAAACCCACTCAATGGCCAGCAAGGAAAAGTTAAGCAAGCCTAGTCACAATGCAGGTTACTAGTTCTGCTCTCATTTTACAGAACTGAGATTTTTAAGGCATCATATAGAAAGGAGAATAACAGAAAAGCCTATATCTGCTTTTATCCTAAAATGAGCATTGTTATCATGCTGATCACCTGTAAATAAACTCAACTGCAGTACTTTAGACTGAAAATACCACCATTGATTACTATGATATATTCAAGCTGAAACACAAATATTTAAGTTCAGTACTTTTCTTGAGAAAACCTCAGAAACTTTTTCAAATAACCTCAGTAAAACCTATTCAAAGATTTTTTTAGGTTCCTTTCTAACATACAACTATATAAATTGTCCCCTTTGAATTGTCCTCCTATGAATAAGCAGTACACCGTTTTACCACTTGATGGTGCCAAATGTTTTACACAATTAAGCAAAGCTAAAACCACTTTAAAAACAGGTTGCCTTTTGAAATACAATTTAAATTGAAGCTTAAATTGTATTAATTTTATTAGGAAACATTTATCATTGATGTCATAGATATTTCAAGATTAAGCATTACCATTCACTTGGTGTAACTTTAGCACAGAAAACTGTCTTAAATGTGTCTCTCTGCTAGTGGTTCATCTGGCCTCCTCCTCTCAAATGCCCACACTTGGTGTTTACAACCTGCAGGTAAGGACAACTAGGCACATATTGGTCTCCAGTGTGCTCCTTTTGCCCATACACATTCCTGTCAGTGTGAGTATCTACCCCACAGCCATGTCCTTTCCAAAATCAGTATCATGTCCTCACCATTTGCAAAACTTTCATTTACATTTAAGTCCAGGATAAAATTAGCTAATCAGAGCAGTAGAATGTGGCTGACTCTTAGCCCTTGGCTTAGCATCACCATGAGCAGAGTCAGGCAAGAGCAAATGCAAGATTCTTCAGAGGGTTCTTAGCTTAGGTTAGCATGGTGCAAACCATAGGATTGATTTGATATGGGACAGTGAGCAATACTAGGGCAATTCAGTATTAGAAGAGGAACAGTCTTGGTAATTTAGAAAGGATGTGCCTGTGGACTCATGCTTGGTCCTTAGGACTTCGATGTGGTAAAGACAGCATCCTATGAGGTGCGACAATGCACTTATATGTACTTGTGTTCACGAGGATGGAGACAGAATTTGCAGGCAAGCTCACATTTTGCTGTAGTGTGGTTGCTCATTAGAGAATTTGCAAGAAGGAGACCACCTAGGTGCTGCTACTGCTAACTTTTTTGCACATAGCGCTTTTTAGGCCTCAGAGAACAGGTCTTCACTGGCTTGCTCTGCTTCAGGATAGTCGTGAACAACATGCTGTGCCTTTACAAACTCCTCTTGATTACTCATCACAGTCTTCCTAAGGGCTGTTACGAGAGCTGCAGTAAGCATCCTGTGCAGGTCTTCTTTTCAGCCCAGAGTGTTTTTAGGCTGTATGCTTAACAAAGTCTATAGATACCTTCTGAGAATATGGAATAATTGCCTACAGACCTGGTGAATGAACTTCTATCATTCATCTATTCTAGCAAACATGGGGCTCCTGTGTTTCAGAAACACCCCTGGGTTCATACCCTGCCAGCGGAATCCATTCCTGCACCCTGGAATATATGTCCAGCCTCCATTTAGCTCCCAAGGCATAACCAGCATTTGGTATTTCTAGCCAAGGAAGGAGACCTGCACACTCCTGATTCTTACAAAAGATACTGAGCAACAGCATGCACAGAACGAGCCCTTTGTCAGCCTTCAATACAGAGTCAGGCAGGATGACATACAGGATGCACAGGAATTCCAGAGCTGGAGGAGCAAAAGAAATGGTAGCCTGACACCTTCTCAGATTAGGGCAAGTCATCACTCTTCTGCCACAGCACCAAGGGAATAACCTAGGGGAGAAGCATTTCCTCCCTTTGCACATAAGCACATATGCCCTTGCTGGCTGTACTTTGTTTTCAGAGGCAGGGAGAAAAATGTGCATCAAGATAGATTTATAAGGGAAAAACTGTGGAAGTTACACTAAGTGCAGAAGGAAGATAATGTAAGGAGGGGAAGAGCAGAAGGCACTTGTCTTGAGGACACCTTCAAGGTGTTACGAAGCTCTCTAGCTGCAAGAGAATTACAATGAAGTGCAGGCCCTGGTATTGAGTGTGTGCCGATCTGTGCACCTGGGAAATTATCTGCCATGCTTTGTGACCTGTAATTTGGGAAAGGGATTTAACTACACTTTCTGACATCTGTGCTATGGTAGAAGTGTCTCAGCTATGTGCCTGCAACAAATTCACTCCTGATCAACTTCTGATCAGGGTGAGAGGCTGGCATCAGAAACCATGTTCAAAAAAAGCTATTAAGTTACACAATTTTTGGAGTATTGCAAAACATGTTGGCACGATAATCCCACTACTAGTAAACCCAGTGTCTATCTGCTACTTTTGTATTTTTAAATTGCCTCACAAAAGTCTAATTAAATTATATTAATTATAATTAAGAACTAGATGATCTTAAGGTCCTTTCCAACCCTAACTGTTCTATGATTCCATGATACTATATTAAACAATACCTGTCCTCAGCCACTGCCCCACCCCAAAAGCCTGAAGATACAGGCCTGTCAGAGCACAATTAGAATCAAATTGCAACATGCACACAAAGCACTTTTCAGGGCAGGTTTTTCCTGGAAAACAGTTCTTGCTTCCAACTGCTCAGTTTGCTCCAGTTTTTCATCTGCTGTGCTGAAAACAGCATGTAGTAATGAAAAGTTCAATTTCTGAGGCTTTGCTACTCTGCTTTTTGTTTGAAGGAACTTTGCTGTCTGTTCTTTGAGGAAAACCTCAATTGTTACTGCTTTCCTGCCCAACTCTCCCTTTTAGCACCCGTCTGCTTAGCTGGGATGGGACCCTTGAGTCAGGCTAGCACTTCCAATGGGCTCTGACATGTAGACTTCCGTTCTTGGCTAATAAATAGAATTGTCCTAATCTTAGGTCACCTAGGGTGGGAAGGATTTGTTGGCATACATGCCTCAGCATAGCTGCATGTCCAGTTCAATACAGCATTGTCAGTTGCCAGTGCTACTGCTTAAACTTGTGAGAATTAACAAAATGAACCTACAGAAAAGTGCATGCATCTAGTACAATTGGATGAACAGGACTAACTAAAAATGTTCAATACTTTACAGCATTCAAATTATATGCATACATATATAACACATATAGTAATATACACTTTCATAAAGCATACTACAACATGTATAATGCATGTATATTCAAGCTAGAGGAGAAAATAATCTGCATTTAAGAAATACACTATTTTGTTATTTTACAGTTTACATAAATATGAAAGCAAATGAAATAGGTCAGTCTTTGAGTTTGGCTATACATATACATCCACAGTGTCAGTAAGCAGGCTGAAAGTTTTTCCAATGAGTTAACTTCCTACTGTGGGTGGAGAAAATTACAAGCAGGGAATTTTCCTTCTGGAACAAAATCTTCCCTTTAGTTCTCAGGCTGCGTTAAAAAACTTGTGGATAGGTAAAAGGGGAACATTTTGAATCATTTAACTAAAACACTGCTTATTCCCGTAGGTAAGGAATAAGTGGGGGTTGAAAACTGGTTGAATATACACGAAAACTAGAACTGTGAAAAAGGGAAGGACTCAAGCCCTTTCCTATCTGGGCAACTATCAATATATTAGTTACTGGTATTTAGAGGGAAGAATTTTTCTCATGCCAGATTATTTAGCATCTGCTCAGTGCATAGTTTCTTGCAGCTCTTTTGAAAGCAATAATCAAGAGGGCTCTTCACTGCTGGAGGTGGTATTCTAAAACAGAATAATTGCTGTTATCTACAAGAGCTACCTTCAAATTGGAATATTGACAAGACAGGACATACATATACGCTTACAAAATTAAAAATAAAGAAAAGTTAATCATATGAAGCATGCTTAAGCCATTATACAATTCCATGTTTTCCCAGATATTCAGGACTGTGTGCACATCTCACCTTCTGTACTATACCACCCATCTCAAGAAAGACCTGACAGAATTGGAACAGAGAAGAACAATAACGTTAGCCAAAGCAATGAAAGAATTTCTGGTATGTGACCAGCTCACAGGCTAGGCTCCTCAGCTTGGAAAAGCCATCTTGGATGAGGGAGAACAAGAAGAAATTTACACAATGAGATAGACAGCAAGGACACACATATCATGAATGACATGAGGCAGTGAGCAGAGACTGATAGCTCACCATCTGTTCCCATACAAACTTCTTATTGGGATCTAGTGCTAATTCCAAATTCCAAACAATTGTGAAGACATACTGATGCGTGTCATGTGTGCTGAGCTGTGCAGCTTCCTTGCCACACCATATTGTTATTCCAAAAATTCACATTTGTTCAAAAGTGATTTGGAAATTTCGTTTCAAGATACCTGTAAGGTCAACAAAATAGGAAAATACCACTTCTCTTCCACAAGATCCTGCAGAGTCTTCAAGAGTGCTTAACAAGTTCTTACACTAGTCAAATTATACACTATCAGAATCTGATACAAGCTCTCAAGTACAGAAATTACTGATTCAGAAAGACTGTTGCAAGTGAATTAGTAATCCATTGCCTGGTTGAACACTATAGTCTGTGGAGGACCAGAAATCTGCCTCAGGGTGGCCATTCCCATGCTGTTCTGCCCATGCTGTCCTAATGTTCATAGTCTATTGTGAAATATTGGTAATTTCCCATTGACACATAGAAAGGGAGTGATAATCTAATATAAAAATTACCTGTGAGTGACCAAAGATTGGAAGCAAATGTGCTGCCCTCTGATCAGTGGAGAGACACGTTTACAAAAACCTAAGTTTTCTGGGTCTGTCAAATTTGGAGGGCGGGGGGGGGAGGGGATGTGTGAGGGGAGGGAGGAGAGGTCACGAAAAGATGCATTTGTAGA
>NDXB01001849.1:16731-30934 GCA_002631895.1 Agapornis roseicollis
TGGGAAACAGGTGCCTGAAGATTGGAGGATGGTGAATGTCACGCCAGTCTATAAGAAGGGCAAGAAGGAGGACCCGGGTAATTATAGACCAGTCAGCCTTAGCTCTATCCCTGGAAAGGCAATGGAACAACTTATTCTTGACACCATCTCTAGACATATCGAGGATGAAGGGGTCACTAAGAGCAGCTAACATGGTTTTACCAAGGGGAACTCATGTTTGACCAACCTTATAGCCTTCTATGAGGAAGTAACTAAGTGGTTGGATGATGGTAGAGTGATAGATGTGGTTTTTCTTGATTTCAGTAAGGCATTTGATACTGTTTCCCACAGCATCCTCATAGATAAGCTAAGGAAGTGTGGGCTTGATGATCAGGTAGTGAGGTGGATCAAGAACTGGTTGAAAAGAAGAAGGCAGAGAGTTGTGGTCAATGGGTCAGAATCTAGCTGGAGGTCTGTGACTAGCAGAGTCCCTCAGGGGTCGGTGCTGGAACCAGTGCTGTTTAATATTTTCATCAACATCCTGAATGAGGGAACTGAGTGTACCCTCAGCCAGTTCGCTGATGATACTAAACTGGGAGGAGTGGCTGACACACCAGAAGGCTGTGTTGCCATTCAGCCAGACCTGGACAGGCTGGAGAGATGGGTGGGGAGAAACCTGATGAAATTCAACAAGGGCAAGTGTAGAGTCTTGCATGTGGGGAAGAACAACCCCAGGTACCAGTACAGGTTGGGGGTTGACCTGCTGGAAAGTAGTGAAGGGGAAAGGGACCAACGCCCTTAGGTCCTTTTCCATGGGACCACTATTCCTCAAGCCTATAGCTTTGCATGGGGTTTTTGTGGCCCAAGTGCAGGACCCAACACTTAGATTTGTTAAATTCCATACAATTGGCCTCAGTCCATCAATCCAGTTACATGCCAAGCAAAGTAAAACACATTGAGTTATTGTTAACCTTTGTGCCAACCACCCATGTAATTGGTCCATGAAGCCCTACTTTCTGCCTGATGCAGCACTGTAAATTCAGGAGCTGTTTGGATAAGTGTCTATAATTTCCTTGCAATAGCATTTAAGCATGCTACTTGCACAAAAGGGCCGTCTATACCAGTGTGTGGTAAAACAAATCTAGGCTTCCCAGGGGACCTGCAAACTAAGGTCACTATAAAAAAATCACAGACTGGGGAGAAAAGATGTTCTATATTTGGATCTTGCTTCCCATGGATGATTTTGGGGAGCAGCAGCAGGTTATGCTCAAGTTCAAAAGCCATAAAGCAGTTTCAATTTTCGCAGTCCGGATATTTCTTCTACAATAAACTGCCAAATATGCAAGAAAACCATGCAAGGGAACAACTTGACACTGACAGTGAACTGACAGTGACTACAGTTCATGCTCCATGCAGAGGTACTGAAGTTCACCTATGTAATTATCAGTGTGAAACTGCATAGATCTTAATGCAGTGTGTTTCACCTGAAGCAGAGAAAAGAAAAGAGATTGCAAATATCTTTACTGCTGATTCCTTTTCCAGAGTTTTAGACTACCCGGCACAGCTGGGAATAAGATATCTACCTGTGTAATTAAAGCTCAAACACATATTACTCTTGTTGTGTATGTGTGCCTTTGAAGAAGTTTCCAAGTCACAGGGTTTATCGGCTTCCAGCATCAAAGTGATCTTGCTGCTCAGTTTTAACTGTACAGGAAGAAAAACTAAATGACAGCACAGACTTCATGTTTTGGGTTAAATTCAAAAAAAATTTCTTGTGCATTTACAAGTGTCTCTCTAGAGTACTGTTCCTGGAGGTAAGCAATTAATGATTCCCAATTAAGTAGGGCTTAGTGCAGCTTCTGGTGAACCTGTGAGATGCCTTCCTTCAGCTCAGAGGACAGAGTTTTTCTTCACAGACTATTAGCTAAATCCATTCTTGGCATGGGGAGATGGAATTCCATCAAGTGGTACTCAATTTAGCTGGCAACAAAGGTAGTTTTCTGCAGGATACCACCTTACAATTGTATCTGGAGGATCAGGCCCTTCCTTGATAAGACATGCAAATGTCTTATATATTAGGTTACTAATCAAGAATGGTTTGACTGCCCTAGATGAAATGCAACAAAAGGATAAGGAATACTTGGTAATTACAGAAACCTGAGGGTGTGATCCAGCAATAAATGTAAGTACTTAAAGGTAAGGGGCTTGACAGCTGTGGTTTAGGTAGATGATGCTGAAAGAATGCATATGCAGTGATAAAATTAACACTGCCTGGAAATTTTCCCAGGCATTGGAATCTTAGCATGTATATTACTAAATCATTACAACTTTCCCTGACACAGTCATTTTCTGTGCCAAATGTGATTTTCCTGGATTATTTCTAGGAATAACTGATGACTTAATGTGGAGGTGGGACCATTCCCTTTTTGCAGCCCAGTCACCTGGATGACTCCAGATGTCCTGGAGCACAGCTGCAGGCTGTCCCTTGCCAAATCAGAGTGAGAAAGAATCTCTCAGTCATGTTTAATGCTGGAGTACAGATGTAGCTGTAGAAAGCAGACTTCAGAATCCTGGAAGTGATGCCCAAGTGCTGGGAAAGGACAGCACACAAGCCAGACATCCTGAGCTGGCCAAGGTGGAAAGCTGAGATGGCAGAAGTCCGAAATCTCTACTTTCCATAGTTTTCATGTTGTATGATTCTTAAGAGTCAGTGTGTATTTTGAGGCCAGAACCCCAAAGTGCTGATGGACTATCTGAACATAAAGAACCAAAATTTCTGCTTGAACATTTCCATTTTTATTTTCAAGGAACAAAGAAAGGTATACACTTTTCTCTTAAAACAACCACCACAGAAGAACTAACAAGAGTATGCTGGAAGGAAATCTATTTTCAACATACCCAACAAAAACTTTCCCTTTCCTGTTTCAGAACGGTATCTACACTGCGTTATGGTAGAAGGAGGGACTGCTTCACAGCGCTGAAGAACTAAGTATGTAGAATTAAAAAGAAAGATTACAAAATTGTGTGTGAATAAATGATAAATGCAAAACTGATCCTAGGAGTATGACTTAGAGCTTCAGCTACCGTTTTTGCAATAAGGTTAAAGTGGTCTTACTTAATAAGCTTTAAAAAGAAAGAGAAAAAAAAAAAAGAAAATGTATTGATTAGGTTTTATTGGACTGACACAAATGTCTTCCTCACTAATTTGTAATGTCTCAGTGTGTTTTTAAATTCTCCTGTCTAACTCATGTCCTGTTGCTTGCTTATATATTGGTTGGGTTTCTACAGTGCCTAGAACAAAATTATCCTGAAACATAAAATAAGACTATTAAATGTTGGATGATGGCAATAATGCTAATAATAAAAGTATCATTTGATTAATTATATCATTCTTTATTTGCATGAAACAGGTTTACATTTCCTTCTGCATTTTAATAGTACAGTAATGGTTATTGTAATGAACTCATTAAATCTGAGAGTCAATATTAACAGACTATGAGAAGGATCTTTATGAACTTCATTGTCAGGCTACAAATAGTGGATTAATATAAAGTACAAAATGAGTCAATTGGTCATATAGTTATGAGTAATCAATTTATATTACTAAAAGTGCCTTAAGTTAGAAGCAAACATTTCAAAATACTGGGCTGGGTCCTTGTTAGATGTAAATCAATAAAAGGAGGTCAATTTAAACCAGCTGCAATTTTTGAACAGCATTTTAGCAAAGGAAATGTTGTTTGAATTGATAAAAATATTGTCAATACTAAATCATCAGACAGCCCCCAGAATATAATGCTACTGTGTTGGTATAATGTGATTTTAATGGATATATGTGCATTATAATTGGTAGAACTGTGTATCAATATAATAATATAATGCAATTTTAATTATTCTAGTTTGTGTATCTGCATATACTTTGGGTACCATTTTCAATCATTTCTCCAAGCTGCAAGAGTTAAACACTTACTTTGTTATTTTAAATTACAACTGAGTTAATTTTGTTGTGTAATTGCTTGTGTTTAATAACTGCTGCAACAAAAATTAGAAGAGCTGTATTAAAATTGGAAAAGCTGACAATGTGGCAGTAATTCAATTATGAAAATCCGCACAAAAACAGAACTGCTAATGTTTATGGAAATGCTATCCTTCAAAATAAAGGTTTTCTTAGAAGAAGGAGTGTCATAAGTTGCTATAAAATAATTTTAAAACCTTTCTGTTATGCCCTTAGCTGGGATGCCCAGGTATTGCATGACGAGATTCTCTTTATGGAGGAGATGGCCAACAGGGCATTGAATTTGAACTTTGTTCATGCTGCCAAATGTTTCCATTTCCTGTTTTCTGCCTTCATTAGTGCTGATATTTTTGCAATACTGTTGTGTCCAGAGATGTGACAAGGGTTCCAGGAGGCTGAAACAGTGACCAAATCCTAGTACATGAGGCAGTAAGCCCCGGAAGTAGAGGAACAGTTTCCTTCTCCTGGGTTGCTGGCACCTATTAACATGTGATCTCTACCTGAAGTTTTACAAACAATTGAGGCCTTGTTACTGAATTTCTCCTATCTGAAGTCTTTCACATCTGGTAAGTACTGCACTTATCTCAAGACCTTTACCTTAGACTCCTCTTTCCCGCCTCCTCTTTTCATCTGAATTGGAGGAACTTGACAACCACTTAAATCCCTCTGTTGAATTTGGCTGAATGTTCCCTGATAAATTAAAAGGTGGATAGACAGACACTAACCCCACCCACAAATAAGAGAAAGCAAATCTTGCTTCTTTATAATGTACGGAAAAAGACAAAAGCAAAGACCAGGCAAAAGGAAGTTTAGCCAGCTAATCCTTTCTCTCTTTTTCAGTTTATATTATTGTGTTGTTTATGCAATATATTTTCTTTAAAAGCTTTGAAAAACAGTCCTTAATTTCACTTTTCTCAATCCAATTTGAACTAGAATAACTTTTTGCCCCTCCTCTCTCCTCCTCTAAATTCAATGAGGACTACATGTAAAAGATTTTGATTGTTAGTCTCAGTCAGAGGTTCAAAGTGTTTGAATACAGAATTTTGATCTAAGCAATGAAAGAAAATAACTGAAATTATCTTGGGATATGCCTCACTGAGTGAATAACCTCAGATTTCGTGATTGTCTCTTTCTATATTCTTGTCTTACTCAGCAGGTTTCACCTTGTTGAACTTATTTTTTACAGGCAAGTACTGGTTCCAAATGCACACATACACATTGTAGCTGCCACAGCAAGTCTCTGCTCGCAGGCAAGAAACAAGCAAACAAACAAAAAGAATGGATACCTCAACCCACTCACACAGATCTGTCTCTGGAGTATTGCATGTTTTTGTAATGTGGCTCAAGCAGAGAAAGAGAAGCAAAGTAAAAAATAATCCAACTATAACCCACAGTGCTTTCTGACCTCAGGTATAGTCTTTTATCTTGGCAGTGCTCTGCCCTTTCACTTTTCCCCTGGACATTTGACCAAATGGCCAAACATGAATCTTGTTATTAAGACCCATTCTCATCTCATGGGCAGAAGAAACTTTCATAGTTGATCTTTCCTGTGTTTTTTTCACAGGCATTCCAACATTTATGAAAATTTATAAAATATCTATAAAAAGGAATAACTCATTCAATTTCCTAAAGTTTGGCTGTTGTTTTTGTTGTTCGTTTTTTTGTTTGTTTGTTTGATTGATTTTGGGTTTAGGTTTGGGGCTTTTTTGGTTGGTTTGTTGGGTTTTTTTGCTGGTTTGATTTTGTTGGTTTGATTTTATTTTTTGCTTTTGCTTGTGAAAATTTGACAAGGCACGGATTTACTAGTTTGAAAAGATTTTTAAGCATATGAAACTTTACTGTCTACCAGCCACTCTAAAAAACTATGCTGATGCCAGCTAGTAAGGTTATTTCTGTGTACTGGGACTAAAGGGTTTTATTATTCATATTTTGGAGTAGCAAAGGCTTAGAAAGTTGATAAATTCTCCAAAGATAGACTTGCAGTTAGCAAAAGTTGAAGACTGAAGTTGAGGGAACCACAGAATCTCATGCCAGTAGCAGTCATGACTAAGACTAACTCTTATGAATGCAAATAAAGTCTCTAGTTTTTAATGCAACACAAGCAGCTATGCTAATCTTAAAAAAAAAAAAGAGAAAAGAATTTATTATTTTATTAATTGTAATGTTAATATTAAGTGGAATATAGTAGATGTAGGACAAGCAATGACTGAAGTTGAGGATGGGAGCAGATCTGGAGTCAGATTATAGCTCTGGTGTGAACTGTGTATGTTGTAGTTTAAGCTGGAAAATTGGATTCTCAGGGCTTACATATTAATGTATATTTCCCATGTAGGAGTGCTCATGTTTAGTATGGAACATGGCACTGGGAGGTATGCCTGGATCTCAACATGACATGCAATTGAACTTTAGATGAATGGTGCATATGGACTAGACGACCATGTACGATGGCCCTATCCTCTACAGCTTTAAAATTGAACATGCATAACTGCAATTTTCCATTTTTGAAATAAACTTCTATGTAGAGCAGTTAATGAGTTGCACATCTTGTGGCCAAGCAGTAGTTATGATTGTTCCATTGTACTCTCAGCTTTGTTTATAGTTATTCTGTCTTCCCTCATAGCTGATTTGTGGACCAGTGTGGACAGAGTAAGATACACAAGCACTGTGACAGTGAAATCTGTGAAAGAATAAATAGTCTCCTAAAGGACTGCACAGAGTAGCTTGGGTGACATGGTTTAGTGTGAGGTGTCCCTGCTTATGGCAGGGGGTTGGAACTAGGTGATCTTAAGGTCCTTTCCAACTATAGCTATTCTATGATTCTATGATCATGAGCACTGCCCTATTGGTTAGGTCCTGGAGCTCATCTCCCTTCTAGGAGCTTGTCTCCTTTCTAGGAGATTAGTTGGCTGAGTCAAGGTGTTCAGCTGGTTGAGCCCAAGATCAGTTTCATTAATGCTAAGAGCTGTTGCAAAGGAGTTAGAAGTGGGGTCCTGTACCACCTTTCCCATGGGAGCTACTTTTAAGCTGTGGTGGTACCACCAGCCCCCTCCAGGCAACATCACAGCTGTGTTGCAGCTGTATCTGCAATTGGGCTTGTGCCTCCTCAATCTGGACCTGGTGCTGAGGGATCACTGGACTGTTTTTCACCCTGGCTACTATCTGTGGCCCTGATCTTGACCTGGAATTGTCACTTCTTACAGTCGGGTCGCTGTTGTTGACTGCAATGTTATCTCCACTGATCCCAGCTCCATTTCCTGGAGGATAAACTGGCACTTGCAGCAGAGGTCTGAAGCTAACTGGAGGGAGAAGGCCAAGTATTTTGATTAACTGTAGAAGAACTTCACATTTAGCCTGTTTGCAAAGGTTTGATGAAACCTTTAACTCAAATGGATCATGCTCTTCCCCAAACTGGATGTTCAGTTCTCCACAGCCAATGTGATGGCTCTGAACAGGACACATTATTACTTTTTAAATATTGAACAGACAGCTTTGTGGCTGATCAAGTTGGATACTTAACTGTAGGATGTATTTTCATTTTATACACAAAATGTGTCAGCTACTTTAATATTATATTCCTTTATTATTCTTTAACAGTGTGGAGCTACATTATTCCCTGCTGTAGAAAAAACTATTAAAAATCAAGAAACAACATGAATTTATCTTACTCTATATTTTCTGGCCTTTTTCCCAAATAAATTTTCCTTTTCTGATTTTGTTTTTCTTTACCTTATCTTTCAAGCTATCTTGAAACTACAGCTAATCCCTCATTCATATTTACAATTCCTCCTCTCAATGGGTACAGGGCAGCAGACAACAGAGTAATGCTATATCAAATGAGCTTAGAGCTAGTCTCAGTTGCTGGTACTGTGGGTTTTGTTCAGAATTTTTAACTCTTTCATCCTGTTCCTCAGTACAGGTGTGAAAGGTCATTACTGCTTCTTGCTGAAAGATGACCAAACTTTATCAGACATAATTATAGCTGCTTATCTGACATAGTCTTTTGTGGTAGTATGTTTTTAGTTAGGGTGCACTGAAAAAGGAATATGATATATGATAACTAAGGAAATTAAACAATCCTCCCTCCCACCCCCCTTCATCTACAGTCTTCATGGGTTTGTTTTCTTTGCTGTGTATCTTCCCAGACCTCTGGTGGTGAATATTAATGATCAAATGTTTGGTGCTACTCTATCCAGTCATTCTCAGAAGATTAATTCACAGCCAGTGTATACTTTAAACATGATCGGATATTCCAACAAATCAATAATAATGATATATTCTCAAATTCTGATTAGTGAACATTTGGTCTGGTCAATAAAGAATAGCAACTAATAGGAAAACAGGCTTGTAGAAGACACAATAAGCACAATATTCTTGTTATTTCTTATTGCTAAGAAAATCAGGTTAGAATATCTGAGCAAGGAATATGCCATAAAAAAAAAAAAAAAAAAATTAACACCTACATGATTCTGCCATTTTAAAATTATGTTTTCCTAAGCAGTTCAGCATGAAGAAATGATAATAGGTGATATTCCTTTTTAGTCAGAAGTGACAGAGCCATTTGATTTCATGAGAAGTAAACAAGACCTGGACCCTCAGTAAAAATAACAGCAACTAAATAGCAGATTCAGCAATAAAACTAGATTAACATATGAGGAAAGCACATTGGAACAAGGTGTGGAGATTTTGATTTCAGTTACTCTGGTGCATGTCAAGGAGTCAGCTGACATAAGTAAAAAAACCCCAACACATACCTTGATGAATATAAGATGAGAATTTTGGGTCAAAGTTTTAATTACTGTGATCAACAGAGTAGAGATAATTTAGAGATTATCTCCCAGTTTTCAATGCTAAGAAGAATATTTTCCTGCCTAGAATTTGCAATTCTTTTCTCAGGTAAAGATTCTGTATTGTTTTCCACACTGAGAAATCTTTATTCACTCCAAAACCTTTTGCTTTGCAGAGTGTTTCTCTTTAAGAACTTTTTTTTTTTTTTTAGTTTGCTAATTGTATATTACATGTATATTTTAGAAATTATTTGCTGCCCCATATAGGTGGAACATACTATTAGCCTCTATACTGGTGCTAAATTTTACTAGCTTTGTCCCTCTAGGAGAACAGAGACTGCTCATGCCCAGTGTTGATATAACGCTACCAGGGGGTCATAAACATAATGCAGTGCACTAAGTATATGACATTACTTAGACATGAAAGCAGTAGGGAAAAAAATAATATTTCTGAACTTATTCTCTCTGTCAGCACATCAAGGCCTATATTTTCCATTTTTGAGTCAACCTAAGATTCAAGGAACAAATAATTATGGGAGTTCTGTCTAGTTTCCATAGCTCTAATATGAGTTGGGCATATTGACAACAAAGGACAAAAGAAGTGTAGCAAAATTCAGAAGGAATTCAAGAAAGGGATGGAACAGATGGAGCAAGATAACTTTGATGTGCATAATAAGGTTGTCATAGGTACTTGAAGAGAGATTAGGATGTAATTCCTATTTTACCTTTTCTTTTTTTTTTTTGCTAAGTAATGCAGGAGCTGGGACAATATCAGAAGGCTCGCTCTTTAACTCGTCTTTCTTACCTCATATTAGATAACTTAATCCATTCTTCTTGAAAATTTGTCTTTAATAGGAAACAATTACTAACAATTATGGCTTTTTCTGATGACCAAAGATCTTGGTGGATGGTATCAGTATACATTGGGAAATTTAAAATGCAAACAAACTTGAATCTGGTAAATTTAGAGTCTCACTTTTGCTGTTTATTGCTGAAGTCAAAATCCAAAATAACCACCAAATTCAGAAAAAAATAAAAAAGAAAAAGAATGCATGTTTGCGCAATATTAGAGATCACTGTGGTTCACTATATGACAGCCAGTATATATGGAAGTCTCTTGCCTTGGGATACATAAAATCATAGAATCATACATCACTAACACCTTTAAAAAGAAAGTTTCTCCCATTAAACATGAAGAACAAAAGTAAAATACTAAGCTACTCTCCCCATCTTCTTTCATTTCAAGCCCTAAACAAAAGGAAGTGTATTTGAATCATAGAAGTCTCCTACACACTTGTGAAATGAGGGATTGTTCCCTTGTGTGGAGAGAGAACAATCGTTCATTGCACAAAATGAACTGCCTTTTCATCCTGGAGGTTTATGATTCTATCATATGATTTTCTAAGTGCACTGTATTCTTCGGAACAAAAACAAGACTGCTGACCGAGAGAAATCAGTGAGTGAAAAGCTCTGTCAGTGATGAAAAAGTTTGGTACTGAGAAATGGCCAGCAATTCTCTCTTCCTCTGCTCATTTGTATAGCAGTCGGTGAATATCCAGACAAGGTCTAATGAACAGATGAACAGTTTAGAAGAAATATTACGATTCAAAATGCCTTTAAAGTTCCCATTGCAACTGTGTTTTTCACATAGTTTTGGGTATTTTTTCATACTGCAGTATCTTTGTGATTTTATTTCATTATTAATCAAGAAATTAAACTTTATATTTCTGAGAATGCGTGTTGCATGGTGCAGCCCCACCTCCTTGGCTTAATGTTTATACTTGGACTGAAAGGCAATGGCAGAATATCTTGTTATTGTTACTGCAGCATGCAAAAAGAAAGCAGTCTTGAGGAAACACCGATATGTAGAAAGTAGACAGGAAATGTAGAGATGATATGGTGATATAAATGTAAGCCTCAGCAAAAGGGTCTTTCTCTGAGGGAAAAATAATTTCAACAACCACCATGGGAGACCTCCAACTCTCAAAGTGTTCTGGCATCTCCGATCATGAACTGCACATTTAAAATATTAAATACTGTTTTTGCTAATATGCTCTGAAACCCTATGATAGCACTTCACTTTAGGTCTCTACAGTCAAAACTCCAGCTGCTCACTGATAGCCAAGAATGGATATGAATTAGTGAACTAAGTGAACATTTTCAAAAGCATGTAAATTACTTGGCTTCTTAGCAAGGTTTTCAAATGTGTCTGAGAAGTGAGGTGTTTAAACATGCAGATACCTGATTATATCCCCCCCCCCAGTCTCAGAAATGTCAGTGAACTTCTCTTGATTTCAGTGACATTAATTTCAATAAGAGTGGACTAGCAATACAAATTCAGAAAATCCTACCAAGCATCTACATGAAACTTAAACCCCTAAATACCTTTGTAAATCTGACCCTTTTATACTTAGAAATACTTAGAATCACAGTGAAGGGCACAGGGATTTGGACTTTGAATTACCTGTGACTTAGATAAGTAGGTGTTTTTGGAAATCATCAAACATGGGAATGAATTTGTTACTTTATATTGTACTGTGATATTTTCTTCCTTCAGTCCATTGATATGAACAAATAAAATATGCAGGTATGTGGTTTACTTTAGCATAGCAGTGAAGTAGGACATACTGTGGTAAAATAGTAAGAAACAAATGAAGGTTGTGATTGATATTCATCCTGGCTGAATCTCAATAGCGAACAGGACAATAGAGACAAATATACATGAGAAGAAATATAAAAAATGAAATAGCAACAAAGGCTAAACTTTTTTTTTGTTTTTTTTAAATGACTACATTTTCTCTGAGAGACTTGTACAATATGAAATCCCCAGTAGTGCTGGGAAAATAGAGCTGAGAAATGGCTTGCTGTTATTCCTGTTGGATACTAAGAATCTAACACCATGAAATCCTTAAAAGAAAAAGGTGGGGAAAAAAATGTGCTTTTCCAACTGCCATAATTCACTGAAACAACTAAGGGCTGATTTCATGAGTCTCAAACCTCCTAATATACAGAAGTCCTTTGGGAGGAGCAGGAACTCAACAAAGCAACAAGGGATTACAGTCTTCAAGGTCCACAAGGGTCCAAGAAAACAAAGATTTTGCTGCCACTGATCTATGTATGAATGAATTTATTTTTATAGTTTCTAGAGAAGATGAAATAATTTTGTTCCTTCTCCTGACCAATTTTGAAACATGACTATATGGATTGAGAATTTCCTGTGATGAAATCCAATGCAAAGGAGCATTTGTCTTATACAGCAATTATTATTATTGTTCCAGTGTCTCTTACAGTGACTTTTCTCATAGCTATTTCTTACTGTTTTGTCACTTGTATGGCAAATTAATTTTGTTGACAACATAAGACTGAAATGGAAATGGCATGTATTAGTCTTATAGTTGAGAGTATGCATTGAGAGTATTCAGAATAATTTCAAATTCAAACAAAAAACTTCTGCAAAAGATTTTATTTTATTTTATTTTATTATTTTATTTTACCTAAACCCCCAAAGGCATTTTGGCAATTGAAAACTGATATTGCATAAATATATATATATTTACAAGTTTATTCATTTCTCAACAATCAATTCATCCCCCATAAAGTCAAAGAAATTGTAATAAATATGTAAACATTTCATGTTCATCTTAAAGTATTTCCTGTAAGTAAACTTCTGTTTACTGTGGAGAGATAACAATCTATCTGTATCTTTGTCCTTGTATGAATTCACTGCAGCTACTTTGGGATCCATACTGTCAGCTGAAGACCATCATGTCTTCATTTGCCACTATAAATGTCTCTAAATCCCTCTTTCTCTGCATCAGTGGCTTTCCAGTAAGGACACCATGGATGTGCAACAAAATTGCAAAATCCCAGGGTGGATGGGATGGACTGTGGCAGAGGGAGTATTAAAAATCAGTCCAAAGAATTGACCTTGTTGTGTAGGCAGGCCTGTGGCAGAGTCCAGACTATAGGTGTGCCATCTCAGGTCCCCTCCATCCATATGCAGATGCCTTAAAAATTTACTTAAATCTGAAATTCATTATGAGTCAGTATGCACCTAGTGCAGGTAGTCAGTAAGTGTGGGTAACATCCAAACTTGATCTGATTTAACTCACCTGAATTTACATTTGATAAATAGGATTCTCAAGTCAGATTGATAAATATGTCCTTACAGGACCAGAATTTCCTTGACTGCATTGTGTTACAGCTTATTCAGCAAGCCATCTACAGGACTTAATAAGGGAACTCATGGCATGGACGCTAAACTTGCCCCCTTTTCTGCTACTAAGACTGCACAATATTTCTGTTAGCAGGATTTATATCTAGTAATTATCAGTAGAAACACTCATGAAAGAAAATGATCACATGGGTAAATGACAACTGCATAAAGTTGCCTCTAAACCAGAAGTGAATTCCAACTCCAGTTCTTTAATATCTACTCTTTCCAATGTTTAAGGTGAGCTGATTTTCTTCAGACTAAAACTCCACAGGGTAGATTTAGGATCACAGAATCATGGAACAATCATTAAGTCTAAATTAAACTATTCAGGGTAGATTTGACACATTTGAGTTTAAATTAAGCTCTGTTTCAAATAAAATTATGTGCAGATTTGACACATCTGAGTTTAAACTAAACTCTGTTTCAAATAAAATTATATGTTTGGAAAAATTTGAAGGGATATAGAACAAAAAGGCAATGGCATGATGATAAGATCAAGGGTTTTTTTGTTGGATTTTTCTTTCTTTTAAAACCAGAATAATAGCCTGAAATCTTAAACTTTGGCATTTATATAAATAAAGTACAAATTGGGTGCAAATCACAGTTTATGGAAACTTTTGTTAAACCTACATATATTTAGCTTTGGAGTTTTAATAGCTCTATTTCTGAAAAATGCATAGCTTTAATTTAGCTTTTTGGTTTTACTGTTTACCTGTCCTGGGTTCAGCAGTAGCAGTCAATTTTTCTCCTTCGAAGTAGCTGATGCAGTTCTGTGTTTTGACTTTCAGCCTGGGAACAACGCTGATAACAGCAATGTTTCTAGTTGTCACTAAGTAATGTTTACTCTGACCAAGGACTTTGTGAGTCTCATGCTCTGCCAGGGAGGAGGGAGGCTGGGGGGAAGCAGAGACAGAACACCTGACCCAAACTAGCCAAAGAGATATTCCATACCACAGCACGTCATGCATGGGGACATAACTGTATGGGGGACATACCCGGAAGGACACACACTTGCTGGTCGGGCTCATTTTCGGCAGGTGGTTTCGTACTCTCTTCCCTTGTTTTTTTCTTATCATTATTATTATTGATGGTAGCAGTAGTGATTTGTGTTATACCTTAGTTACTGGGCAGCTCTTATCTCAGCCCATGGGAGTTACATTCCTTCGATTCTCCTCCCCGTCCCTCCAGGAGTGGGGGGGGGGGGGGGGGGGG
>NDXB01001849.1:37735-58465 GCA_002631895.1 Agapornis roseicollis
CCAACCAACCAAAGGAAAAAAAAAAAGAAAGAAGCATCTTAAATCCCTGTTTCTTAGCAATGTTTTATTACACTGCATATGGTACTTATATAAAGGATTTAAAAATGTATTACACCAGAAACGCCTTCTTAAAAGCTGTTGCTTTGAGAGTGCTGCCCTGCATTAGTACAATTGATTTTCACATCATTTTCTTGCTGCTGCTGTATGTATACCTTATTTTAAATGCACAGATTTGCTTTAAGAATAGGATATTGTTGCCACACATAAGACAGCAGCTAGATTTATGGGAACTCTGAAATCAGTTTAGGAATTCCTCAAGTCTCTTCCCAGTGTGGTAATAATCCTCCTTGGTCCAAGATCTCTTTAACAGTTTGAGGACTCTGTCTTGAATCTGGAAGAAAAGTTCACCATGGTGTTTCTAAGCAGTAACTTATCCATCACTCATGGTATGTTCTGTGAGTACTGATTGCACAATATAATTTTCTCTATGTATTGAGAATACTTCACTTGTCAGAGGCCTTTGACGTAGTCAGCTTTCATCAATGAATCTTGACAACATGGAAAGAATGAGTCACCTGAAGGAAGCATAAGGCATAGAATTTCAGAAGTGATATCTACAGACTGATTATTCTTTGTCCTTGACACTCTGCCAAGGGCTAGATACACTGAACATTTGGGAAGTAATGGAGCCTACAAATCACTGGTTGCCTACAATCCTACTCAGACCACAAGAGGATAGCATGCGTGACTTCAGTTTTAATTACGTGTTGTAAACTTTTAACTGGTCTTATGTGTGTTGTCATTGAGGTGTCAAGAGTGGGCTCTGACAGGGTGCCTGACCTGATTGAGATCAACAGTGCCCTGGTAAAGCTGAGAAAAAGAATAAATGACAAGACTGTTGTCAACCACAGTCAACAGGTATGCTATATGGAAACAAAACATGGGGTTTGTGTTAGCGTGTAGTAGTGCTCTATGCAAGAGGAGAGGGTGGGGGTACATACTGCCAAAATGTCCTGTGCTGCATGAGCCATACTGTGATGTGATATTCTCTTTCTTCTTAAAGAAGCCTTTGTCCTGATGTATGTCCTGTTAGTCACTGCTCCAGTATTTTAGACTCAAATAGAAATTACCAAAAGGCTTGGCTGAGTATTGAGGAGGCTCCCTTGGTACTCTTTTAAAATCTTTTATAGTCGGTTCAGTATGCTATAGTTTTGGAATAATCTTCTGTAACATTAGCAGTGCTAGAGATCAGCTTGTCCTGTGTAAGTGAGAATCCGGTATCAAGTATCTGTTTGGGGTTTTGTTTTCTCTGTTTTAAAGAAAAGCATTTTGTCTTGTAAGAATTAAAGGAGATAACAATAGCAGTGTTTCCACAGCAATCTGTGATTCTAAAAAAAGAAAAAGAGGACCAATGAGGCTATAGTTTCCAAAAGCATGCTTCAGATTTTAAGTACAGGTCTTTATGCATGGGATGCCCACTCATAAATAGAAAGATGAGACCCTTAAGAAAATTACAACATATCCTTTGAACAAGATCTGCAAACAATACTGTTTCCTAGTTGTGTGTCAAAGTTCTGACAAGTCAAATGAAACATTATGACACAGCTGTCTGAATCAAATGAGTGCATCTAGAAAATGCCTGTGAATGGGGAGTCACAGAGCCATTTTAGCATAGGCAGCTGAATCTGCAGGATGTAAACCAGCATGAATTTAAGAAGTTACTTAATTCTCAATAGTGAAAGTCAAAGTTGGTTGGATTACTTATTTTTTTTTTTCCTGTAATCACCAAAGTACTCTAGAAGTTAAGATTTTTTTTTTAATAACACTGATACAAAAAAAAAAAAATAAAGGTTTTATAGTCTCTGCACTATCACTACCATTAACCTGCAGTACCATTTAGAAGAAAACCTTCAGATACTATTTATCTTACTGTGATCTATAAATCTTTGCAGCCACTTAACAATTGAACCAGTATTTATAGCTCTCTTGTTGAATAGAGACAAATAGCTCATTCTAATGTATAGGAAGCAAAGCAATAATTCACAGATTAAAGAAAACCCTTTAAAGTTGCAGATGTTTTTTGATCCTGACACAGTATAACACCCTCTGAAATAACAGAACTATCATGTGAACCAGTTAGTTATACTTCTATAGACTGAATAGGTTATAAAGGGTTGAGTTAGAAATAATTTCCCAATACCACATCTATCTTTTGATAAACAAAATTTGACAAACTCAAGTATATTCTAGCACTGTGGCATTATAAGCATATTTTTTCATTGATAAACATTCCCAGTAGTGGTCATTTAATAGACTGACAAATTTTTCTTGGCCTTGTTTTGACACTTCCCAAAACTGTATGTTTTTTCATGGTGTAATACTGAACATAGTTTAAGACCTCTCAAGGGAATAAGCTATCACTTAATTCTTTGGGTCAACACAATATGAAAAATAAAACTTTTCTGCCTTCATTTTCTTTAGTCAAATATGCCTAGTTCCATGTTTTGACATTTACAATATCACAACTCGACTTGCTTTTGCAGTTACAACCCTTCAATACTAGTACACAGGCAGTGTAACATAAATTTGACATAGATAATTAAGGACAATAGATCAAATTAAAATAAACAAATTGTGAAACAAGAAAATATTACATTTATAAAAAAAAAGACCACGCTATAATTTTGCAACTGACTTACTGTATTTTCTGCAACCAACTAGAAAGTAAAAAATGTAAAAACGTTCCAAGGCTGGAGCCAAAGTAACAGAATAAATCAGTATATAAGTTTCCCTGCAAATCATGTAACAATAATGAAATTAAGCAGTTACCGAAATAATGCAACATGAATATTAATAATAAAATATCTGGCATGCCTGTGAAAAAATATAGAATTTTTTACTTCAGAGGAAGTAGAACAGTGTGCAATGTGAGGTAAAAAGTAACCCACCTTTTATTTCAGCATTTGAATTTGTTCAGTCACAGAATCAGGTCAAAGGAGGTGATCCTGCCCCTCTACTCTGCCCTCAGGAGACCTCACTTGGAGTATTGTGTGCAGTTCTGGTGTCATCAACGTAAAAAGGACATGGAGCTGTTAGAACAAGTCCAGAGGAGGATCACGAGGATGATCGGGGGACTGGAGCATCTCCCATATGAAGACAGGCTGGGAAAGATGGGGCTGTTCAGCCTGGGGAAGGGAAGGCTGTGTGGAGACCTCCTAGCAGCCTTCCAGTATCTGAAGGGGGCCTCTAGGGATGCTGGGGATGGGCTCTTCATTAGGGACTGTAGTGGCAGGACAAGGGGTAATGGGTTCAAACTTAAACAGGAGAGGTTTAGATTTGATATAAGGAAGAAATTCTTTCCTGTTAGGGTGGTGAGATGCTGGAATGGGTTGCCCAGGGAGGTTGTGAGTGCTCCATCCCCGGTGGTATTCAAGGCCAGGTTGGACAAAGCCTTGGGTGGCATGGTTTAGTGTGAGGTGTCCTTGCTTATGGCAGGGGGTTGGAACTTGATGATCTTAAGGTCCTTTCCAACCCTAACTATTTTATGATTCTGTGGTTGGGGTTGGAAAGGTGAGCTAGAGCAGATGGCTTAGGGACATGTCCAGTTTGGTTTTGAGTACCTTTGAAAATGGAGACTCCACAACCTCTCTGGCCAACTTGTGTGTGCCCTTGGCCACCCTCTCAGTAAAAAAGTATTTAAGCCGAAGTTGAATATCCCATACTTTAGTTTGTTCCTTCTTGTCCTGTCAGTGAACACCACTGAGAAGAGTCTGGTTTTGACTTCTTTACTCCCACCAATTAGATATTTATGCATATGGATAAGATCCCATCTGTGCATTCCTTTCCCCAGGATAAACAGTCCTCACTCTCTCAGCTCTTCTTTGTAGGCTAGATGCTCCAGTCCCTTAACCACTTGCTATGCTTGTTTCAATACATCTATGACTCTCTAGTTCTGGGGAGCCCAGAACTGAACTCAGCACTTCAGATGTTTCACAAGGGCTGAGCAGAGGACAAGAGCACCCTCCATGATATGCCAGTAATGCACAATGTTGAATTTCATGAGAATCCTTTCTGCCCATTTCTCCAGCTCATCTAGGGTCCTCTGAGTGGTGTCACAACTATGTGGTATATCAACCTATCCTTCTGGCTTTGTATCTTCATTTTCTGCAGATTTGCTGGGGATGTACTTGGTCTCATCATCCATTTCATTAATTAAGACATGTTAACCTCTTCTGGACCCAGGTATTGACCACTGAATTACAACACTGTTAATTGTGTTGTAATCTTTGTAAATGTATTGGATTTTGTGGATCATATTCTTTCAATCCTGGAAGTTCAGCCTGTTTTCAGTCCACCTCATCATCCACTCATCTAGACCAGCCATCAGTTTGACAGTAAGAATTATATGGAAGATAGTGTCAAAACCTTTACTAACGACAAGATAAACAGCATCAGCTGTTTTCACGTTGTCCACTGAGCTTGTAATTTTGTCGTAGAAGGCTGTCAGGTTGATAAGGAATTATTTCCTCATCAATTATGGATATTATGTCCATATATGGAATTATGTCCAGCCTGTATTAGCCTTGAATTTGTTTATGCCCCTATTCATTTTTTCCCACTGTTTCTTGCATTTGTAAAAATAATTTTGAACATTTGAATCCTGCCCTTCAACATCATCCAGATCCTCCCAGCTCTGGCCTATCATCCATCAATTAAGTCTTTGGTTAAATATTTGAATGGAACTGGGCACAGGATGAAATATAAACCTCCTTCCATTTTGACAAGGAACTGATAACTATAAGAGGCCTGCTATTTACAATAGTTTTACATATCTTAGGGGAATGTGTTTGCAAGAATTAATTAATGTGGAACAATAAAAAATAAGCCAAAGCCTCATATTTAAATATAAATACATGTATTGTATGTACATTTGAGATACTAGATTTAAATGAAATTATAGAACTGGGTTTTCTTAATATATTGCAATCTTTCAGTAAAAAAAACCCCAGTGGTTGCTGCTTCGAAATCCTAATGTCTAAATCTGTGTAACAGTTAGTAAAGGTCTAGGGAAAAAAAAATATCTATTTTGATTTTTGTAATGTGCTTCAGGTGAAATGCAACAGATAGGAAAATGTAATAGAATTTCAGGTCAGGTTGTCTCTGTATCCTTCTACTCATTATACAACAAAGATAATGACAGATGGGAATTTAATGGAAAATGAGTTTTCCTGTGAAAAGATATGGCTGAAAAGTCAACTTGTTCAATGTAATGTAATGGTAACTTTTTCTTTTTAAAGAGTATTCTAATGCAGCTTATTCTTTAGTTTGCAACCTGGAAGAGGTTCAGAAGTTTTAAAGTTAGGATTCATCTCATCTAACTTTAGCCATCTAGAAGTCAGTTGTCTAATCAGAGTGAATTATTTAGGTGATCTCTGTCATTAATGGAAAGAGAGAAGCATCTTTACTTCTTCCTAAAGTAAGCAGGATTAATCTAACTTTTTTACAGTTGCTTATCTCTCTCAGTTGACCAGTGAATTTCTATAATCTATTTGAGACAGTACAGTGGACTAAATTTTAACTTCTGCAGAGGGAGAATATATTTTAAGAATTAGAATGAACCATTCTCACTTTACAAAACAAGTATCCACCTTGTGCAACACAGGAAAAGTCAAAGTTTGAATATGAATTTCTAGTAAAGCCTATGAATTTGATTTTTGAATAGGTTTTTCTTTTAACAGCTTTTGCCTTCCCTCCACCCCCTTTATTAATGAAATGAAACTTTAAGACATGTATTCAATATTGTACCTTTCAGAGATACCAGAAAGGTCATATTTATCCTAAAGAAGCTACCATCTCACCTATAATGAAACAATAAAATATTTCTGCCCATACCTCTAAATCAGTAACTTACAGCTAAAATCCTAGAGAGGCAGTGGACCCATTGCCTTGATGCACACAGATGCTTTTACAATAGTTTTCAGGACTTTTCATTCTGCATTGATTATGTTGTTTAAAAATAACAACATTCATGTCATTTACAGATACAGTTATATTGCAGAATAATCCCTATGTAGACTAGGTTTAAGCTAAGAGGAAGGAAAAAAGTGTGAAGGGAAATGTATAAGAATTGTTATACCTAAACTTATATCTTCTTCTTGATAAATACTAGTACACTTGCAGAAGACAGCCATTATGTAGTATGGCATATGAAATATAATTAGGCAACAGTCCTTGTACTGTCCTTGAAATCTTCTCTGGTCCATTTTGGAAAGTTGGAAGGCAGCTTGACATTTATTTCAAGTATTTACTTGTGGCTCCTTGGAAAGTCTTAGGGAAAAATTATACTTAATAGGCAGCTCGTGGTAAAAGCGACTCAATTGCAGTGCATTGCTGTTGATAATATGGATCTATTTACTCAGTTCTTGGTTAGAAGGAAAAAGGGGGAGGGAAGGTGGTGCCTGGGAGGATTGTCTTCCTAAAATGAAGCTTCTGAGAGAGAAAGAATTCAAAAGGTCAGCAGGGAATCAGGGGAAGTATTTGTAAGAGGGAAAAAACAAAACAAAGAAAAAATAGCTAGTGCAAGTGAGCTCAGAACTGTCAGACATTTACTTAAAAACAAGAAAAAGGAAATACATCCAAGGTAAGTATTTCTAGATAGGGAAAAGAGAGAAAAATTCTTGGCTGACGAACACTAGGATTTCAGCGCATACTGCACACATTACTAACAGATGCTGTGGGACTTCTGGTGTATTCCCTTTATCAAACTGAAAGACTAGGAAGAAATTTTTGTATATGACTAGTGTTGAGAGTAACTGTGCAAAGTTGTCACATGGCATGTGGATCGACTGTGAGAATTAGAATGAGATATGGATTTTACCAGTGAACTGAACTATACAGCTGTTTCTTAGTACTGTTGAGACCAAGAAATAAGGGATATAACTTTAGACTCAGGTGGGCAATTCATCCTAGTGATTTTAGACAATCCTGAGATATTCCCTTAGTCTCCTCACTAGTCCCTCTCTGCTTAAATTCCAGATTTACACTGTTATAAATCTAAATATTTCTTTCTTCTGCTCTTGTTCTTTATTTCTGCCACAGGCTTGCCCCCACTCTGCCCTCAACATATTCATCATTTTCTCTTCCTGTGCCAGCCCCTGCAAAAACAACTTGTTTTTCCCGTCTCCCACTCCCTCCTTATAGTATGTTCTGCTCCTGGATCCTGCTTTGACCATCTACCCCTACTTTCATAGAATCATAGAATAGTTAGGGTTGGAAAGGACCTTAAGATCATCTAGTTTCAACCCCCCTGCCATAAGCAGGGACACCTCACACTAAACCATGTCACCCAAGGCTCTGTCCAAACTGGCCTTGAACACTGCCAGGGATGGAGCACTCACAACCTCCCTGGGCAACCCATTCCAGTGTCTCACTACCCTTACAGTAAAGAACTTCCTCCTTATATCCAATCTAAACCTCCCCTGTTTAAGTTTTAACCCATTACTCCTTGTCTCATCACTACAGTCCCTAATGAAGAGTCCCTCCCCAATATCCCTATAGGCTCCCTTCAGATACTGGAAGGCTGCTAGGAGGTCTCCACTCAGCCTTCTCTTCCCCAGGCTGAACAGCCCCATCTTTCCCAGCCTGTCTTTGTATGGGAGATGCTCCAGTCCCTCAATCATCCTCGTGGCCCTCCTCTGGACTCTGGACTGTTCTAACAGCTCCATGCCCTTTTGATGTTGAGGACACCAGAACTGCACACAATACTCCAAGTGAGGTCTCCTGAGGGCAGAGTAGAGGGGCAGGATCACCTTCTTCAACCTGCTGGTCACGCTTCTTTGGATGCAGCCCAGAATACAGATGGCTTTCTGGGCTGCAAGCACACAGTGCAGTTGGCTCATTTTCATTTTCTCATTGACCACCACCCCCAAGTCCTTCTCCACAGGGCTGCTCTGAATCTCCTCTCTGCCCAACCTGTAGCTCTGCCTGGGATTATTCTGACCCAGGTTTAGGACCTTGCACTTGTCATGGTTAAACTTCATGAGGTTGGCATCAGCCCACCTCACAAGTGTGTCAAGGTCCCTCTGGATGGCATTCCTTCCCTCCAGTCTATCAGCTGAACCACACAGCTTGGTGTCATCGGCAAACTAACCTCTAAACGTATTCTTGGTGGTCAAAGCTTCCTCTAGAACCTAGTGGTAAATAAAGTTGTAAAAGAATGTGAACTGAGAGAGCATCTCATTTACTGAATTACCAGTTTAAGGGCTCTTTGGTGTAAAAGAACTAATATATATCTAAGAAAGTGACAATAAAGGCAACAAAGACCAGAACCCTCTAACTACCAGTTCATTAAATGCAGTACTCAGAGATAGCCTTGAAGAGGGTCATCCTGAACTTGTAACTTATAAGAAGGGAAAAATAAGATGATGATTATTATTATTATTATCATAATTATTATTATGGACTTGTGGTATTTTGTAAAACTTCTTATAGGTTGTTCAGGGGAAAGGCCAACAGCGGGTATATGGAAGGATCATGGTGGATTGGAAAGAAGCACAGGAAAATAGAGGGAAGGAAGTTAAAGGGACCAGATGCCTATCTTATTAGATCCTTTTACTAACCATTTTTTTTGGTGTAAAAAACAGAATATCACTCTCTATCCCTTTTTTGTGAATGCTGCAAAGTCTACATGTAGGTCAGAGGAGGTGATCCTGCCCCTCAGCTGTGGTGGAGACTTCATAGCAGCCTTCCAGTGTCTGAAGGGGTCCTATAAGGATTCTGAGGAGGAACTCTTCAGTAGAGACTGTAGTGATAGAACAAAGGGTAATGGGTTAAAACTTAAACAGAGGAAGTTTAGATTGGATACAAGGAGGAAGTTCTTTACTGTAAGTCTTTGGTAAAACCTCAGAATGATATAATTGAGGTTAAACAGCTAAAATTAAACACATATATACACAGTGAAAATAAGAAAGTATGAGAAAGCCTCTCTTTCCCCACTTATTCATTGTCTCAGAATGCAAAATGTATTAATTTTGCTTCAGATTCAACAGAGACTGGGTATACTCTGTTACACCTGTTATGGTAATAGAGCATTAAGACACAAAGTTAATGATGATTTGAAAGTTTCAGACACTCACATAGGATCACGGGAAAAGCAAACGTCAAATAACTTTGCCTTCAATAAGCAATTCCCAGTACTTAGAAGTAACTGAACTATCTCATGAAGGTTTTTCTATGAAACTTGTACCTGGAGATTTCCAGAACAAGAAATTAATGCTCCTGCTAGAGTTTAGTGAGCTCTAATTACTGCATGTTATGTTGACAAAGCAAATTATTTCTAAGAGAAAAAAATGCCCTATTATGGCTATTTCTGGAGGCAAAATAAGGAATTCATATGTGGTGGCTCCTGTCTGGTGTTCATGGGTTTTTTTTTAATCGAGTGGCAGCTAGATCGATAATTTAGTCCCAGCAAGAAAGAGAAAAACAAGCAACATCCCCCCATTTGGTGAATGAAACAAGTAGGTAGGGAGAAGAGGCATGTGATATTGGAACTAAGAACCAGCTTTGTAGGGTTACACCTGTAAGAATTTAAAACTTTTCTTTTTTTTACAGAAAGCCTAAGGCTGGCTTTCAGGTCGTGAAGAAGTACCATGTGTTCTGTGCTATGCAGCACACAGCTTTTATTACTGGCACTAGTTTTATGTTGAGCAAATAACTCTCTCTCACCCTAAACTTTTGAAGATGCATTGCACTTACCAGATTTAATTCATTTCTTCCAAATGAGAGGTGTTATCTTCTAATCTTCTCTGCTAGCAGAGAAATGCCAAGAAATCTGACCCTTTTTTGGATTCCTTGCTTTGCCTGCCTGCTGGGCCCTACTGTTGACAAGCTGCTTAAATTACATTTTCTTTGGTTGGGAAAGTAACGTGCTGCTTATATCAGGGCTGTGACTGAAGCACAACACATCAGAGAAGCACAGCAGCACTGTGAAAAAAATCATAGATAAAACCAGGACATATTTGTAAACAGGTTGTATGAGCTTCTTGAGTTTCATTCACCTGTGGAGACAGAAAGAATGCCTTATAAATAAAGCCAAAGGTGAAGATGCTAAACATCCCGTACTTGCTTTGTAAATATATGCATTCAAAAATTAATTTATTTGCATTTTTTCATGTTTAACTCTGTATTATTACATCCAAATTACTTTCTATTGTAGCCTGCAAGGCAAATGAAAGGATATCACTAAAAATAAGGGCAGCCTCTATAGCAAAATACACTTTTCAGCAGCAAGGTCCATGGTGAGTTTTCAGCATATGCATATCTGTGCCAGAGAAAATTTGCTGATTTGTTTCAGGTGAAATAGAAAGGCATTATACCTCTCTACCATATCTCCTATTATACAGCTTGGACCCTGAGGAAAACAAGGCTGTTCCAGATGAAAGAGATATTTCTACACTGCTTTCTGCCCCTTAATGCACAGCATATAAGGACCCTGCTCTGAAATTACCCATCAGAAAACCTGAAACTCAGTCCTGCGTAGGCTGCCTGCATGGCTCATGAACTTATGTGATGTGGTAAATAGAGACAGTATTGTTCTGTCCTCTGTGCTGCTCCCAACAAATGGGTGTAGGTGAAATATCTGTAAAGTTCCTTCATTTGTCTGGAATTTGTCACATTCAGCTGGACATACCTTGGTCTGAGATCACAGAGATCCAAGGACCTTTGTGCCTTCCTCTGCCATGATGGCCCACCAACCTCTTTCTGGGCAGTATGAGTGGGATCATTCTCCTTTTCCTTTTGCATCTCACAGCTGGGTTGTCCTATTTAATCAAGCTCCTACTAACAGGTACCAGTACAGAGTAATTAATTTGATTTATTTTGGTCAGTTACCTCAGAAGTGATGAACTGCCACAGGAGGCATGTATGAGAGAAGCCTACATGACAAACTCAAATAAAACACTCAGCTTTCAAATGGCCACAGTCGTAACTCTCCCGCTACACGCAAAGTGAATTTGCAGAGTCCTACCTTGCTTCAGGAGCCATCTGGTTAAAGGAAGCCTCTGGAGAAGGGGAACAAAAAGATAAGCAAACAAAAACATTTTTCAGTAGGCTGTTGAAGTCCAAAAAAACCCCTGTAGCAAGATAAATGCTCTTTTGTCATTACTCCGGTAGTGCTGCTCTATTACGCGTTTCCTCTGCCCTATCCCATTCCTTCCCACACATCTCCTGCATCTTTCCTGGGATACATGGAGGTAAATTTACTACTGCATAATCCTTCTTGAAGAGCTGTTGTTCTTCTAGTCAGGAGAGGAAAATGAGATGATCTCGCCTTAGTGTTCACTCATACTGAATTTTGAACAGGTTTTCCTAGGGACCAATGACACTGGCTGCAGCAGCCCCTTTGCCATTGCCTTCCTCTTGGTCAGTTCTGGGAGGGTTTTTGTCTGGTCAGGTGAAAAGTCTTGAGATTTCCTTATGCACATGTGCCTCACACATTTTCCTGATACTTGAAGTTGTTGCTGCTGTTGTCTGGTGGTAAGGAAGGGATAGAAATATTACCTTAAAATAAATCTCTGTAATAAGCTTCACATAATCATTTTAAATGCTAAAAGAAGAGTTTTTTTTTTTGGCTATTCCTTTTAGTAATGTATAAAAATGCGATTATAGTAGAGGGTTCAACATCACTTCACAAAATAAATTATCATAATAGCCTCTTAGTAAATGCATTTTTCATTGTGTTACGGCAGAACCTCTTCTGAGATAACATGTTACGTGAATATGAGAAAAAACTACTGTGATTTAGGTTTTAGAGACTTAAATGACAGCCTTTAGGAAAAGACGTTTTTTAAAAGCTGAATAAAGCAACAGTCCCTTAAATGAAGTGACCTCAAATAAAGTTCTTTCTAGAAAGGAAAAATATATGTTTTTAAGTGTGAAATTAAAAGAAGGGAGTTGATAATATTTTAAAAGTTAGGGGAGGTTGAGTTATCAAATAAAATTATATATTATTTTCTATTGTACTGGCCACATCAGGGACAATAGATAATGAATGGTCAATGGTGAAACACACAAAGAGAGAAAAGTACTGTTTGTCTGCTTTGGCTCCTTCACAAAGCATCCTGCTTTGGCTGCTCCCTGAAAAGTCCATCTTTGGTTCTTCCCTGGAAAGTTCTTCTTTAGAACTCCCCAGAAAAATCAAGACCCTTGAAGACCTTCCTAGATATTGCTGGCCACTTCTTCCAATGCAGGCTGACACCCTGCATCAGAATGAGTGTGCATTTTTGTCAATATAAAAGCCCAAGCCTCATGCAATGCAGGGGAGGCAGAACCTCATACCACCCAGGTCAATGTTGCCTCCATGGGGGTGTCTGCTAAGGTTGAGCCTGCCACCTCACACTGCAATGATGATCCTTGGAGCTGGTTTCCTGATAGTCTTCACAGGGCCCTTGGGGTTGGTAAGACAACCAAACATCAGCAGTATCCTTTACTGTGTCTGTTAATATCTCTATATTTTCCTATACTAGTAAACTACTTGTGAGTTCTCTATTAGTCTTTCATTTTCTCTCACCTGAAATCCTCAAACTCTGGAACATACAGGCTCATAGGTTGTTTATAATTATCAGTTATATCTACATACTGGTGGGATCAAAAGCAAAAAATTCTCTCAAAAAATTTTTAGTTTGATTCAAATAATTTTCCAGTACTGTAAGAAAGGTTAGTAGTATAAGACATTGGCTGTACTCAGATACTCCACATTTGACCAACCCTAAACATTTATGGTGCCTTCTGAAAATAATGTTCTCTTGGGTCAAAGCTTTTCTCATGGACCTTGGAGGGTAGCAAATGGGCCTATTTTCAAGCTGAAAAATAGGGCGGGAATTGAGACTAGGTTTTCCTCTCAGGAGGCATGCTTCCTTTCAGCTTTGAATAGACAAGCAACAACCACTTAGTCACTGGTGATTTAAATCTGTAAGGCCAGCTTTGCCAGCTTGTCCCTTCTTATTTGTGTGTGACATAGGAGAACAGGTATATTAGTAAATAAGTAGGCAAGGCCACTTTGTAGAACTTGTCAGTGTTAAACATCATGTTTGAAAATTATCTGAAATCTCAATAAATAGAAGTTCCTCATCCACACAAGTATTTGCTATGATAATCAGCAACGGTAGACAGGAGGCTGAGGCCTTTTCCAGTGTCCTTATCTGCCTGACAGCAAGTCTATTACAGGGTACGAGTCACTGAAAACAAAAAAGGTGAGATGATGCTACCTGCATTCCTTGTCACCAGCAATCAGTTTGAAGCTTCACTACAAGAGTCTGGGTAAATGTAGAAAATGAAGTAGAAGACATTGGGATGGCTAAGGCATTAATTCACCAAATGGGAAACAAAACATCAAGATGCATGTTTAGACCAAGTGTTCTGCAGTGATTACAGCAATCTGTGGGCTTGTAATTCTCTTTCAGAGGACAGCCTCTCTTTCCTTCAAAATCACACAGAAATTTTTGAAATCTCAGTAATTATCAAAGCAAAACATTTCCTACTCCAGTTCTATGTAGAGTGTTATGTCATAAAATGCAACATGCACATTTGTCAGTATATTTTTTGAGATATTTTCTCTTTTCACCAGATCTTCAGACAGGTTGTTGGCTTCTAGATGTAAACCTATATACAACACAAAGCATGATTGTGTCCTCAGGATCTTACATTCACAGGGAATGCTCCTTCCTGAAGGTGTAGCTATATACGTCTCCCCTCACTCACACAACTAGAGAAAGATACATGGTATTTCAGAACCAAGTTTGTAACTCTATTATATTTCACTGGTTAGTTTTATTAATGTAATAATTGAAGATGTAAAATAAGCAATATCAATGAAGATATTAGTAAATGTCAAAAGGGACTATACATGATGTTTCTTGTCTCTCTCAGGAGATCCAGGATATATAGCAAAGCTGACACCTCAAGCCCTCTCATAATGTCTGCTTCTGTAGTATTATTAACAGCAGACAGAAGTCCTGAGAGCTAATGACTGCCAGTTTTGAATGCAGACAGTGCAGACAAGTGGTTTTGTGAAGGCTGCCTCAACAGTCAATGGAGACTAAAACTATCCCAATAGAGTATTCAGCTGACCTATTGTATGGAACAATTTCAGGGTGTGATGAATCCCCATGCATCTGTGCTCAGCTCTTCCTGCCATTTGTGGTAGCTTAGATAACTTAGACTAGAATTTCAACTTTTCAGTGGTTGAACTTAAGTAACTTGAAACCCATCCAAAGCAAATACTGTAGACCTATTGAATTCAAGGAGAACACTTACATCAGCATTTGCCTGCTAATTCTTCCAGATGCAAATCAGACCTAGCTTTATGATATAGCATACTGTAGCATGTTTGAGAGTACTTACAATTAGATGTCCCATATGAAGCTGACAAAGCCTTTGCTTTGACAATATGTCTTTACCTACATTTATGGGAGTTTGTTATAATTTTGCCTGCCTATAGCATTTTATGGTCACAATAAGATATTGAGGCATTTAACACCAGCTGTTTAAAATTTTAGAAATATAATGAATGCAAACTATTCCATTAAAACAAAAACAGAAATGAAAGGTATAAAAATTTGGTAAGAGGCAGATTCCTATCATTTTAAAAAATAAAAACACAGTGTTTTAACCACTGTATTGTAGCTGGCAGGGCCAGTAGTATATTGCTATAGCAACATACTGCAAATATAATAGCTAAAAAAGAAAAGTCCATGTAAAAAAAAATCCCAAGTGATATAAAAAAATTCCACAAATTGTAAAATTACAAAATTTGTGACATCCTAAGGTAAAAGGTTTACATGATCAAGAAGAAATTACTCAAGTCTTATTTTTCCTATAGAAATTTTGAGTTGCATTCAGTAATGAAAAGCTAGAGTTTTCAAAATACTTTTCTCATTGAAAGTTCATAAATCATATGACCAAAATATACCAGTCATGTACTGTGATTACTGTTTAGTAAGGCTAAGCTAGAATCTTTATGATTATGTACAGAAATAGCTTGTTAATAACATTATGTATGTACATAATCAGAGCTATCAAAACAGTGTATTACAGAACTTCAGGGAGGTTGAGGGGTTTTCTGCCCCCTCCCACCCCTACCTAAGAAATCTAGATGGATTGTGACTTCTTCTGTGAAATCATTTTATCCTGCACTCCAGGATAAGTTCCATCTTTCTTTGTCATGTAACCTAGAAGATGAAGTGATCTGCAACAGAATTTGTAACTATACTATTGATGTATCCATGCAGAGGCTGATCTTAATGACAGCAGGGTTCCTTCAAGAACATGTATGGATCATTTACTTTTATCGGTCTTTCACTTATTAGAAGTTCACAGACGTCATTACAGATGTGCTTGTGAGCAGGTGCTTTCCCAGTTAACACATTGTCTCCCATGGAAGTACTACTGACTGTGTAACATAAATCCTTGTCATCCAAACTCAAAAAAAAGTCCCACTGATTCAAGTAAGACCAAGCCTGTGCTAGCCTTTTAATCTGTTTTTATAGAGAACAGATCTCCAAGAAGACTGTTTACAGAAACAATTAATTACTTTGAAAAGTAATAAGTTTTATAAGCCTATTTCTTCTCAGTTTGGAACATGAGTTTTAAACTTCATTTGAAGGCATATTATAGAGACAGAAGATCATTACTGATATTCTGATAGACAGAATTAGGCAATACATTTTGCCTTTAATTCAGTGTCCTGGGTTTAGCAGTAAATTTTTCTCCTTCTTAGCAGCTGGTGCAGTGATGTGTTTTGACTTTCAGCCTGGGAACAACACTGATAACACCGATGTTTTTAGTTATTGCTAAGTAATGTTTACTCTGACCAAGGACTTTCTGAGTCTTATGGTCTGCCAGGGAGGAGGGGAGGCTGGAAGGAAGAAGAGACAGGACACCTGACCCAAGGTAGACAAGGAGGTATTCCATACCACAGAACATCATGCCCGAGGAGGTAATCCAGAAGGGCACTCTCTCTTCTTGGTCTGGCTCATTTTCAGCAGGTGGTATCGTATTCTCTTCCCTTACCATTATAATTATTGGTGGCAGCAGCAGTGATTTGTGTTATACCTTAGTTACTAAACTGTTCTTATCTCAACCTGTGGGAGTTACATTCTTTCAATTTCCCTCCCCATCCCTCCCAGGAAAGAAGATGGGGGGGGGGGGAGGAGGGCTAGAAACTGTGTGGGTGACTGGGTTTAAACCATGACATTCAGCAACTCCTATGTTGCTTTGCGTTTATTAAGGAAATCGTTTCAGTCTATTTAGCCATAGCAGATTGAAGGTACCTAAATTTATAGTCCAGGTAAACATTGCAAACACCACATTACTGATTTAGCCAACAGTGTTGCCCTATCTACCCATCTCTGTGTCTTTGTGCAGATGCGGATGGTATGGAGACCAGGAGGAGAGATAGAAAAGACACAGTTTATTCACTTGGAAACACAGTTAAAACTATGATTTTTTAAATAAATTTAGACAATTAATTCTATCTTTCAGAATCCCATTGAATAGCAAGAGTGTTTATTGTAGGTATATAAAATTATATATTGCATGTAGCACTGCAGTATTTCATGTTACAGAGCCAGGGGCAAAAAGTTACAATAGGAAAATCTTGATGTACTAATCTGCAAACAAAATGAACTTATCAAAGTAAACAAATAAAATGGAGGCTTCAACTCTTTTAATCTTTTAATCAAAGGCTTAGTGGCACAATGTTATAATGAAGACCCCACAGTTATCAAGTCTTCATTACATGAATGCTAAATTCATTAGTGTTACTATGAAGTTTCATAAATTATTTAAACCGGCCTTGTCAAAATAAATGAACAAAATATGTTCTGTGATACTCTCTCACTTTTTTTTTTCTTTTTCCTTTTTCATTGCCTTCTTCACATTGTGCTTGCTTGTGTGCTTGATAGTTCACAGAACTGGTTCATTCACACTGGAGATCTTGTTCAATGCCTATTAATACCAGTCGGAGTCTTATAACTAAGTTTGGTGGGAGTCTGAGTGGGCACTGAGTGTCCCAGTATCAAAGTAAGTCTTTTTCTATTGTTATCTCAAATTAGCCTGGAAGCACTACAGAGCAGGGATTATACAGAACTTAACACAATGGGGCCTCCATTCTCATTCTAATATTTCCATTAATAGAGTAGTTCTCTTGTGAATGTAACTATTTTAAATCTCTGCCATATGCTCAGGGTATTTTTTTATTAATTACTTGTTTTTCAGAAGTTCCCGATCTGCGTAAGACTGGATAAATAAAATCTGTATTATAATTCTGTCAGGTAGCTGTTATCAGGAATTATGGTAATATTTCAAAAGCATTTTTAATAACAGTCAAATGGTGAGAAGAGGAAAAAGTATAATGTTTGAGAGGGGATTTAATATATTTGCTTAATGTATACATACATACATAAATATATAAATATATATAGGTAGGTATTTCTGTTTATGCATAATTATAGAAAAAAATTTGGTCCGAATTGTTATCTGCAGCTTCAACAGATCACCACCAGGCTGTGAGCTCCACCAGGAAGTGTTATTTTGCAGGAAAATGATGCAGCAAATACCTCAAAAGGAGCAAGTAAAAAAAAAAAAAAAAAGAAAAAATATAGCATGGCCGAAAGAGCAGCAATGAACATCTGATACTAACTAAAAAAAGATAAATCACATGGCAGCTTTTCTTTTAAGGTAGTGTAGTTCTACTATTGTCAACATGAGGTTCTGCCCAATGATCATACTGGCTGGAAATAGTAGAAGAATTTTATTGCATAAGGCATAAATAGTAAAGCTCAGCTCTAATCATTCCTGCAGAATGCTTGGTACTGCAAACCCTTTAGTTTCTATGCCATTCTCATATAAGATAAGGAGAAAACTTAGTGTTTGAATTTGATCTGCAAGAGGGCAAAGTCGGACTTCATTCATCTCAGTGATGTACAGTACTCTTCTGGATTTATTCAGTTTTGGAATTCCACTGGATAATGCACTGAGTATGAGTCCCGGGAAAAGGGCAGTTCAATTAAATTATAGTGTCTATTTTATTCAGTTCGATAAATTCCTGTCAGTGCATGCAAGTGTGTTTATGAGAGAAGCTGCTGATACTTTTCTCAGTTCTTCAGTAACCTTAGTGTCAAAGTCTCAGAAAAGCTTAGTTATTGTTTTGGATTTTTTTTGTTATAATGATACAGCAAATCCTGCTGGCCAAATTACCATTCTTCATAGTCAATATCCTTTTGATGGGAAAGGAAAATGTTCCCCCTTTAGAATTAAATGCTCAACCATCTCACTGTTGCTCAAACACCTTCACAGTGCATAGGTATAAATTCTAACCTGACTATGCACTTTAGCAGCAGATTAAATCAAAGTCCTGTTTCATGGAGGCAGTAGGACTCCAGTCACAGTGCTAGATCCAAAACCAATTTTCTCTGCACCACAAAATGAACTTGTCGGTAATTCTTTCATCTGTCCAAACTCTTGAAAAATAGAATTGCAGCAATGTGTTTCATGGATTTTATTTGTGTGGCATGGTGAAGGGACAGTTGCTTCCCAAAAGCACTGTTTCAATCTATTTATTTGGTGACAGCCCTGCATTGCTACCTGCCTGGAACACTCCATCCAAACAGTAAGAACACAAGATTTCTTTCTCATGAAAATTTGCATTCTGCAGAAATTGATAAATTCACCAGAGAAGACTGGCATGGTGTAATGCCACATTCTGGCTCAGTTTGAACCCTTACAGCAGGTAAATATGAAATGTCATACCAGATGTCAGCTTAAAATCCAAGGGCCCTGCTTGTGAATCTTATGTAAGGTTCAGCATCACTTGTTCTCACAGTTGACTGTGAAGTGGGTCTGGCTTGCAGCCCAGGTCTCTCACACAATAATTAACCTGAGACTACATGGCACCATCTGGTACTGTCTCAGGTAGGAAGCACATATAAATGACTGAACAGTCACACTTTTCCCTCTGTAAGCAAAGTAACATTTGAAGAATGGCACCTTTGTATTTTCCCCAGAACTAACTCAAAATATTTCATGTACAGATAAAAATCTCAGCACTAAATCCCTTCTCTATTACCTTTCTGGAAGTCTTTACTTCCTGCTTTCTTTTTTATACTGTCCTAATTGTTCTCCTTTCTTCTATCTGTCACATTTTCTGTTTTTAGCTGGAGAAAGTACTTCTTCAGGAGTTTTTGGTAAATCAGTAGGGGAAGTACATAATCAGCTCAGAAAGAGCGATGACTTAGTGCTGGCATGATGGATTCTGGAATTCAGAAAGCCATCCTCTACAGACAGGAGTCTCATAATGCAGCAGGATAGATGGAACAGTTCAAAACTTCTTAACCAAAAGTATATGTCTGTTAATATATAGGAAACTCTTACATTTATTATTTTATTATTTTATTAGAAGTTTAAATTCCTCAGAAAGAGGTTTACCATTACAGACAAAAAGCAAGTATTGGATGCTTACATCAAGAAAAAAAAAATTACAGAGGTGTAAGGGGTTATGACAACATTTAATGGAATGAAATCAAGAACAGACAGATGTAGACAGAAGAGCAACAAAAATGTCCTCACACTAATATGTCTGATAATACAGAAGAAACTCAAAAGAGAAGTTGTAAAAGAACCATCAGTGATAAAAAATAAACTATAATTATCAATTCTTCATTGGCAATGACATGAAGTAGGCAGCCCAACAGGGCTTTTCTGCCCTTGGCTTCCTTATTCTGTGGCAAAATTAGAAGATGAAGAAGCAGAACTGTTCATGACAGCCTTAGCTTTTATTGCCAGTAGGAGAATGCTCACTGTTACCCAAGCTAATCATGCTGCAGTATAACTTCAACGTTTTATATTGTATATTATTATAAGTACATTTCACTATAACATAGTGCTTTCATTTTGAGCCCATCATGGTTCTATAACAGTTTTCTAGCAAAACACATTAAATTTAAAGGGAAAAATTGAGTGGAAAGTATGGTGCTCAACTGTGTCTACTGTGGCTTCTGTTTTAGGGGTTTTATCTTTAGACTTGGCTTTCATTACTAGTTCACAATAACAGCTGGGATTTACTTTGTATGTGTGTCATTTTAGTTTGAGGGTCTCCTAGGCTTTTAAATGCATTCAGACTTTCCTATACTGTGGTATTTATTTTGCTCACATGCTTTTCTGTAGCTTCTAATTTTGTTCAAATTAATTGTTGTTTAGATCAATTATTCGCAAATGTCAGTATACTGATGTGATGCTGGGGAAAAGTTGTTATTGAGATTTCATGAATTGTGGGGATACTTGATACCTAAAAAATGTGTCATCACAAAAACTCAAGCAATTTCTTCATTTCAGGTGGCAAAAAGAAACTTTTTAAACTTTGCAAGTAAAATTAGAAAAAAGGTCTGGATTTCACACAATGAATAATGCTTAAGATTATCATTTTCCTTAGAATAAACAGATGCCTTGATGGAGTGAAAATCATCCTGTTTTTTTAACTGCTGCAATGGTAGCTTTTGTTCATCAAGAATTCATCCAACACTCTGAATATGTATCCTACTACCAACTAGACATGGGTCTCTGTAGGACTTTAAAAGAATTAGCACCTTGATATGTCCCTAAAAAATCAGGAAAAAAAAAAAAAAAAAAAAAAAAAAAACATCATAAAAAAAAAAAAAAAAAAAAAAAAAAAAAAAAAAA
>NDXB01001849.1:61166-84183 GCA_002631895.1 Agapornis roseicollis
AAAAAAAAAAAAAAAAAAAATTACAATGCACAGAGAGTATTTGAAAAAAACAACAGCTGAGTTTTTCTTTTGAAATGTTACTACTTACAGAAAGTCACCTGTATGATAAGAATTTAAAAACCTATTAGGCAATTGAGATTTTTTTCTTTTCCTGTAATTTGACATGAAAGTCTTTTTATTAGTGACTTTCATATCGTATTAGCTATAAAGAGGGAATGAAGAATTAGGCTCTGGCTGTTGGCCAGGTCTGACATGCAGTCCTACCACAATGCATTCCAGGGTAAATGGCAGATGCATGCAAATGAGCTAAGAACTCTGATGAGCAGACATGGCACAGACAAGCTGATAGGAAACTGCAACATTAACCTCCCATTTCCACTATGACAAAATTGCTTGAAATCTGGGGGGCAGAGCCTTGGCTCAGAGCTAGATTTTATACTTTAGCCTTATAGATAGACACAAATGTTTCTTTAGCAGGTTGGACAAAGTCTGTTCCACCTTATTAAGGTTCATTCTTACACAAATCCTCTTCTCCATTCATGGTTATAATACCATCTTTCCATTGTAATTTGCTTCAGGAGGCTTACTATATAATATTTCTATTTTCTTAGAAACCTCAAATATTTAGCAGAATAGTGTATCTCAATACCTTCCAATTCCTCTTTGTGTGGGGGGTTATAGAATAAAATGTGTCCATTGTCTAAACTAGGCTTCAGAATGAGGCATCTTCTTTTTAAGGAATAAACTGAAGGGAAAAATCAAAAGGTTATGATTCTAGTTAGTGCACCTATCTAGGGAAAGACCTAAATGGAAGAGAAAATCCATATCTAATTAAATCAAAAATCGCAGGGCAAATTACACACAAAGAAAAAAGAAGTGATGAATGTGTATATTTACACATCCAATGCTTAATGGAAACATCTGGTCTTGGGTGGGGGTGGGTGCATCTGTTTTCCTAGGATTCTTTTTTGGTGTGTGTGTTGCAGCACCTACAGCCTACAACAGAAATTCAAAGTTTAAATGGCATAATGAACAGATCTATGCAATTCATTTGTGATGTCACTAAAACTTAACATAAAATTATACTGCTGAAAGCGAAAAGAGCTCAGAGGAAACAGCAGCCAGCATTTATCCAGTAATCAAGGTACTGTACTGGTGGTGCTATGAATGCATGATACAGGCCAAGTGTTGCAAAACCATTTCTTCTTTGCCTTCAAAAATAACATTTAAAGTAGCAGTGTATAGCAAAGAAATCAAAGAAGTATGCACACATATAATAATTTTTTTCTAAATCCTGTTTATTCATGGGTTTTAATTTATTTTCTAGTTTACTATAAAATGGACTTGGGGTATAAAGTTACCATCATATCTACATCAATTTTCTGCAGTGTGTTTAAGTATATATTGTTGATGACTGAAAGTACTGACCTGGATGAAATTGACTTGCATCCTGTTCATGACTTTCCCGGTAATTATCATAGTAAACTGCAATGTTTTTTCAAGTGCCTCAAGTGTCCCCATGTCTAAAATGAGGGGATAGTTGTTCCCATGGAGATATTTTACTGAAAAGCATAACTGGAAGCCTAGTTATAACATCCATTTTCAGTGACAAAGACTACAAGAAATGAGAAAGAAGAAAAAACTTTTTGGAATTATATTACTAAAACAATCACTAATAGACTTGGATGAAATTCTGGTTAGTAACCGTCCTTTCTGATTTAACATCTTCAAGACCAGAACATTTATCTCAAATAATGTTAATTGACAGCTATGTGATCTAAACTGTTGATTGTAGTATTTCTTTAACATAGAAATACAAATACATTTAGAAATATGCATATGCTACGAGGTAGCAAAAATTAACCATGAGAGATAACACTAAATAGAAGTATGAGGAAGGAGGGAAAATACATGTAAGAGAAATGCCTCAAAACAAGACTGAACTTTTTTCAAAGCACTTTAATATATATATTATTTTCCAAGATATGGAACTTCAAAGGCTTTGGTAAAAATGTAAATAGATTATTTTTATTCTGCTGAAGTGACTCATCATTTCAACAATACTTGCAAAGTCCTTATGGATCTCTACCTCAAATTACTTGAGTTCTGTTGTATAAAAGATATGTTCCTTTTATCTTCCCACTGAACAGAAAAAAACCCTCTACTTTATAATCATCCACAGTGTATTGTTTGATGTCATCACTAAATGACTCAACAAATGTAGCAAGGTATGCTTACTACAGTATACAAAATACTGATGATAGTCACTACAATGACTGTTACTTATCTGAAAGAAAATAAAATATAAAAAGTAGGAAAAAGTCTTAAAAATTATTACAAACTTGGAACAAAATTGGAGGTCCAGGTTTTGTTAGTTGGTTTGTTATTGCTTTGTGGCAGCTGTACAAATTGGTTTTACAACCTTTTTCTATTTGAAAGACACCTTGTAACCATTCTCCTTTTCACTGTCCTAGAACTTTCTGTTTGGTGCTGTGAATAGCACATGACCCTTACTGCATCTTGAGATGCACTTTGAATTAACTAGAGAAGTTAACTGGCAGTTAATGTAAAAGGTAATATAGCTCTTTGGCTTGAATCTGACAGACCCATTAATTCAAGTTGAAATTGGGCAACTTGGTCCCTCTTGGCATCAGTGGGATAAAGGTACCTGAATACCTCTGAAGACCTGGCTTTGGGATTTTAGGGGACTACTTTCTTCTTTAAGACATGCGATCCCACATTCCATTAGGTTTTAGGAAGCAATAGAGTGTGACAACAATTACAACTTTATTTTTCCTTATTGTTTTGGATATTTTGGTATGTCTGTTTAGATGGTGTTGCCATTGACTGCAGGGTATGATTTCCTCCCTTAATGCTGTTTTATCAAAAGTGTTCTGGGTTATTAAAAGTATTTAAAATGTATCTCCAGATAGATTGCATCTTTCCAATACATTATAATCCTTCCAGGAGACAGCAAGCATGAGAGCTAGCAGAAGCTTTCAAACACACTATAAAAGATCTAAGTGATGACAGTTCTTTCAAAACATATTTTTTCATTAAAAACCTCTGTACAGTTTGTGGAGAATATTGCATTCAGAACCACATTTCTCACCTCAAAAAACAGGCATCATCATGCCACTGGAGAGTACAACAAAATGGATATTTCCATAAAAATCAAACCAAACAAATAATGCACTCCAACACAGTGATTAAAAAAAAAAAGAAATTTAAAAAAAAAAAAAAATTCCTCCTTTACTTTCCAAACATTTATCAAGGGAAGATATTCACACGTTTATTATCATTTCCTTCTAGGAATACAGATAAAACCTCTTAAGAAATTCTATTCATATTGCTATTCTTCCATGCACAATAGGGAGAAAAAAACTTCAATTACTTACTATTCACAACATTACCAAAATTGATATGTATAGCAAATGCATGGGTGCAATCCAGATCTGAATATGACATGCTGCCAAAGTATAACACCTGCATCAAAAGTGCTTTTATTGATAGTTTCACTTGCTTTCTGGACTCATCTTTTCTCCTTATAATCTCAGAAAAATCCCCTCTGAAAAAAGAACAGTATAAAACCTTCTGAAAAATTAGTAAAATGCTCCAAGATGATCCACCTGCTTTAAAGCTGAAGATATACTAACATTTATATAATCAGCTTTCTGAGGGAAAACTTCAAAGCTTCCAATCTACCTGCAAAATAGCTCTGCCTGTAGCAGTGTGGTGAGGGGAAGGGGAGAGGATTGACAGGAAGAAAGACAGATGATGGGTGAGAAAAAGAATTACAGGCTTTTGCTGCTTAATGGTCAAATTTAGCAGTATTTACTATCCAAAAAAATAGAGCAAAAGAAATGGATGCTGATGTTTTTATCATAACTATTTAACAAAGATGATGTGCTCTGAGCTGTTTGTGGATCTTGATGAAAAGGGTACAAGAAAATGTCTTCCACCACCTGCTCAACTTACAGTCCCCATTTCAGCACAGCTGCAGTCTCTCTGCCCTACATAAAGGAAGAGTTTTATCCCAGAGAGCACTCTCTCTTATGCCCCAAGAAAGAGTTGTAATTTGTCTCCCTTCCATATAGCACCTGCTGCATGTTGGTATAATGACTGTATTGTCTTGGTGGGTGGAGAAGCAAAAGAAAGCATTGCCTCTTAGGGAGAAAAGGCACCAACCCCCTAGAGCTCACTGGGAGGAAGGATGATCTGTTCTACATCTGTCTGGAGCCTCTGCCTTATGCATACATTTTCCCTTTGTAAGAGAGCCAAGCTGGTGGTGAGGCAGACTTTATTTCAGAGATTTACCACTAAAAACACAACCATCACATAAGACTGCAGCTTTGAACAACACATGTGCAAAAATATCTTTTTACATTACGGGGTTTTGTGGCTGGTGCTTACACAAAGAATATGAATACTTTTTGGTGAATTGTGTACTGGAGTATGTGTTCCTGGGGTGGGCCTAATAGGACACAGCCCAAGTGGGCAGTATACTCACTTTTTAATATATACTTATCTCTAACCTAGACATCTTTTTCTTCCTCTGCTGGTAAAACAAGGTGCATGTTTTGGGTGTGCTAAAGACTTTTGAGCCAGTTCCTCAGCTGGCCTAGTTAAAGTCCATTTACATTAAGTCAATAGGGCTAAGCCAATTTGCACTAGCTGTGAAGCCAGGCCTCCCTGTATTTGTATTCATAGGAATAAATGTCTGGTGCAGTTTCAACTGGTGGTTGAATACTGCCAGGTCCTAAAACACTAGGTTCTCATTAGTCGCAGCAGAGAAAATTACTACTTTAGGCTTGATTAAGGCTCTCTTAAATCATTTCTAAATTGTACTTTGGTCAGATCTAGGCACTAAAAGGTGTGTCTGTACAGATAAGTGCAGTCAAATACACATATTCTGCCCAGCTGAATTGGCTAGAACTGTCCAGATACATACTGTGCCATGTATCATGTTTGGGCAGCATTTTACTCTGCTTTGTAATCAGGTTGAACAAACCTACAGCATAGCCTCTGAACCACAGCTCCTTTGTGCAGGTCAATATAAAGTGAAAACGGACTAAAAAGGATCTATTTGCATTTTCCCTCAAGTATTTCAGACAAAGTTATGAGCAACCCAGTTGCAAACATTTCCTAGTCCATGGATTCACCTAAAACTCTCATATTGTCGGCAATGAATCACAACTACCTACCTTATCCTCCAAATTTCTTGAATTTCAGGGCATACAACCTCTGCCCAGAGGTCTCCATTAACAGGATGCTCCCATACAATGCTTAGATCCCTCAGGAAATACTAAACTCTCTAAGAAGCCCCTTATTATATAAGTCACATTCCTGAGAAAGCACAAAGCATATTCAGGAGCCTGCTGAGCTTCCCAAATGTGGAAAGTGAGATCTTTCACCTGCAGCTCTAGAAACTTCTCTGAGTCTGTGGTACTACTGCATTTCTTAATCAGTCCCTCCTGATTCAAATGGTTCTACTGCTGGCCGGAGGGCATTCCAGCAATACTGATTGGTGCTCCTGTCTGTCTGTTGGGCCTTGCAGCTGTTCTGCTAATAAGGTTACAGTCAAGATTGGCATGAATGAGCTTGTGCTCTGCCTATCCTGTTTAAACTGAGTTCATAGACAACCAGGAATGTGAGAGTTGAACTGGTAGGCAGAAATTAAAGACTAGACAGGCTGTCTGATTTCATTTTCTTTTGTTGTTAATGCAGATATTACTGCAATCATGAGATCAGCCTTGAAGAACTAATCAAATATGCATCACTCCATTCAACAAAATTGAATGCAACATCCTTAGATCTGAGAGAAGGATGCTTCCTGCCTCAGCAGCCTCCTTCTTTATCTTAATGACACTGAGAACATTTACAATATTTGCATTATAAGCCTCTTCAGTCTGACATGAAGCACAGCATACTATTGTCATGCTTCATAGGCTACCTCATGTTGATGGTGTTGTATTCAATCTGTGAATTTAACAAACTTATTGAGACGCTGGATGTTAGAAACTTTGAGCTGATCTATACAGTATTCAACAACAATCACTATTTTTCACTGTTAACCTGTGGTGATGTTGTCTAGTGGTTGCATATTAAGCTTTGATGATGGAGAGAAAGATGTGTAAGCAATGGGTAAAGAGCTATGAAGTTGTAATTGATGCTTCCAAGATAGGAGATAAGCATTTATGTGTATGTGGGAATATTTGTTTCATCTGTTCAGTGTAAAACACGAGGAAGGAGAAAGGGATATAAGCTTTAAAATTCTGCAGTTTTATTTGACTTCTAAGAAGAATACAGAAAAGAAATTTAAGGATTAAGGGAAAAATAGAAATGAGAATGAATATATAAAGTCAGCTTTGAGGCTCTGAGGCTCTACCAGAATTATCAGGTACGCTTGCAAAGGAAGTATTAGCATATGCATTGCAAAGCAGTAGAAGCGTAATTGTGATGACAGTTATGAGCCCATAAGAAATATACAGAGAAAGATAAGGCTTTGGGGGGAAATTCAATTTTAGCACAGAACAGCCTGGTTCCATCTCTAATACCAAGTTGGCGTTTTGGGGTTTTTTTAGCTAGTGCATTTGGATTACGGCTTTCCTGATTCTTCAGCCTGCTTCCAGCCTCTGCAAAAATTATGATGGCTGTGGGGCTGATATAGTTTGCACCATCTGGCAATGGGTTGCTGAAGGATCTGTCAGAGTTAAGCACAGCAAAGGCACATTGTGTCCTGAATGCTTCTGCCCTGTCTCTGACATGCTTCTGAGATGCCTTTAAGACAGGCAGGCAAAGAAGCATTGCTGGGAAAGCAATGTGATGAGCTGCTGCCACAGCACCTCATGCAGAAGGAGATTACCAGAGTAGGAAGCTGTACATTCTTGATTACACCTGTTAAAGGCAATATGACTGGAGTACTGAAGGGATTTGGTCAACAGCATTGCAAAACCTGAAGAGTAATGTGAATACATTTCAAGCAGATTGGCAGTGACTTGACTGAATCAGACAGGAAGCTCAACCTAAGACATACTGATGAAGAAGAAAGGCAAAGGTACAGAAAAAAAGGGTTGGTATTCACTATGATCTCCCGAGATACTGAAGCTTAGCCTGAAGAAGCTGAAGAATGTAGTTCAGTTTGCTACCCAAGCTGTACTAGGCTCCTGTGCAACATATACCTACAACAGGAGCCTTGTCCTGCTTGGACATCATATCAAACATAAACCAGAAAGGCAGAATACAGTGCCAGCTAACAACCCTGGGGAGAAGGTATGTAGCAAGATAATCATCTCTTCCATGGCAGAAAACAACAGCAAGCCTTGACGTGCCTCTTGCAGCTAAAACACTCAAAACAAGTCATCAGTATATTTTGTGGATGGTATGGGTACTATCAGTCAGTGGTGAGACTTCAAAACCTGATTCTTTCTGTATATCTAGATTTGACATTACCTTGTGATATGGGTGGAAGGGTGAAATGGGATATCGTAATCTCCCTCTCTACTACCTTTTACCTCCTAGTATTTCTACTTTATCGGCATTCTTACCAAGTGATTGATCTTGTTCCCTCCTGGTGCTACCCCTGAACCCCCAACTGCACTTTTGTTTACCCTAGTTGCTCTGCTCCATATGCACAACTTGGCTGGAAGCAAAACTAATAAGATTTTCAATCTGCAAAGCACAGGTGGCACTTTCTGTGCTTCAGAGACTGTCAATCTTGTTTGTCTCACTTCCTGGTCATTAGCAGAGGGAAGGAAAGAACAGGAGGTGCAGCATATCTCCTGCTAGGCTAGGAAAGGAAGATATTCCCTGTCAGCATTGCTGGGGAGTGACTGTAGATAAGGAACAGGGAGAACAGAGAAGTAAACCTTAGTGCACTTAGCAGGAATCTGGTCTAATTACAATGTAGAAAAAAAATACAAAACAGTATGAAAAGGATATGTGCTAAAAAGCAAATAAATCATATTTTAAGGAAATCATAGAATAGTCAGGGTTGGAAAGGACCTTAAGATCATCTAGTTCCAAACCCCCTGCAGGGGGGCATTAAACCATGCCACTCAAGGCTCTGTCCAACCTGGCCTTGAACACTGCCAGCGATGGAGCACTTCACAACTTCCCTGGGCAACCCATTCCAGCGCCTCACCACCCTAACAGGAAAGAATTTCTTCCTTATATCCAATCTAAACTTCTCCTGTTTAACTGTCACTACAGTCCCTAATGAAGAGTCCATCCCCAGCATCCCTAGAGGCCCCCTAGAGGCCCCCTTCAGATACTGGAAGGCTGCTAGGAGGTCTCCACGCAGCCTTCTCTTCCCCAGGCTAAACAGCCCCAACTTTCTCAGCCTGTCTTCATATGGGAGGTGCTCCAGTCCCCTGATAACCCTCGTGGCCCTCCTCTGGACTTGTTCCAACAGCTCCATGTCCTTTTGATGTGGAGGACACCAGAACTGCACACAATACTCCAGGTGAGGTCTCCCAAGAGCAGAGTAGAAGGGCAGGATCACACTCCTTTGGATGCAGCCCAGAATATGGTTGGTTTTCTGGGCTGCAAGCACACACTGAAGCTGGCTCATGTTCATTTTTTCATCAATCAACACCCCCAAGTCCTTCTCCGCAGGGCTGCTCTGAATCTCTTCTCTGCCCAACCTGTAGCTGTGCCTGGGATTGCTCCAACCCAGGTGGAGGACCTTGCACTTGGCATGGTTAAACTTCATGAGGTTGGCATCAGCCCACCTCACAAGTGTGTCAAGGTCCCTCCCTTCAGCATGTCATCTGAACCACACAGCTTGGTGTCATCGGCAAACTTGCTGAGGGCACACTCAGTCCCACTGTCCATATCAGCGACAAAGATGTTAAACAGGACCAGTACCAACACCCATCCCTGAGGGACACCACTTGTTACTGGCTTCCAGCCAGACACTGATCCATTGACCACAACTCTTTGTGTGTGGCCATCCAGCCAATTCTTTTTCCACTGAGTGGTCCACCTACTGAATTGATGTCTCTCCAATTTAGAGACAAGGATGTCGTGTGGGACAGTGTCGAATGCTTTGCACAAGCCCAGGTAGATGACGTCAACTGCTCTACCCCTGTCCATCAGTTCCGTAGCCCCATCGTAGAATGCCACCAATTGGTTAGGCAGGATTTCCCCTTAATGAAGCCATGCTGGCTGCCACCAAGCACCTCATTGTTTTTCATGTGCCTTAGCATGCCTTCCAGGAGAATCTGCTCCAAGGTTTTGCCAGGCACAGAGGTGAGACTGACTGGTCTGCAATTCCCTGGGTCATCCCTTTTCCCTTTCTTGAAAATGGGGGTTATATTTCACTTTTTCCAGTTGTGAACTTCACCTGACTGCCATGATTTTTCAGATATGAAAATATACTTAGCTGAGTAAACCTAGGTGTTTTTTGTAAATTATTTCAAAACTAATTGGGACTAAACTGGTAGACAGAAAGGCAGTTATATAAAATTACTGCCTTATTGCTTCAGAAAACTGAACTAAAGGAAAATGCACAATATCTGTTCTTTCTGCTCAGTGCTTAATAGTCTGGTACCACTTGGCTTTTTGAGGGTTAAGCTCTGAAGGCAAGTGGGGTAGAATGAAAGATTTCTGCAAACTAAATATAAAAAGTATGACTACTGCTTTCTTTCTCTTTAACTTCCATCGACACTGATGTTAAGCTACAGTTTATGACCATGTCTGTGTTCTACCTATTCAAATCTATGCAATTTTAAAAAGCACTATATTCCTCCTGTTCTGTGGATGATTGATACTAAATCTGTGAATTTAAAAATTTTCAAAGAAATATAAATTATTTTTAAATTCAGCATGCATTTAAAAGTACAATTAATCCATTGCTTGTTTCCTTCTGCATTAAATTACTCTGTCATAATTTCTAGCTCCTCGTTGTAATTCAAGATGTGATCACTGAGAAATATCTTCATGTATTCCTGGAAAAAAATGCCTACTTAAAATAGACAACATCCTTTAGTCTACGGATTTTGTCATTATTATTTTGCTCATTTTTAGTGTTACATATAAATATTGATCTTTTTTGTGTTAAAAATCTTCAAAGAAGTATTTGGTATCCCCCCCAAACAATCACAGAATATAAAAGAAAGTTCAGAATTGAGATTTGAGAAGAAATGTCTGCAATTTGCGTAACATGAAATAGATTCAGGAATTGTAAGTACTTTGTTGGAACCAGTAGATTGCAAAACACCCTCAGGATAAGAAAAATATAAAATATGTTTCAGCAAAATTTTCTTTGTGTTATAATATCTTAGGTGTGAGAGACTCCCTTTTTTTAGAACAGTTAATAACTCATTGTTCAGACTGAGTATCAGAGAAGTAATATGAATATAAATTATTCTATCCCAAGTTTCTCAGCTACCTATGATTCTTCTGGTCTAATAATTATTTAATTACAAAAAACTGATTAGCTCCTAAAAGGAAGTCAGGTAATGTTATATGCATCTCACCTAATGTTGGGTGATATAATGTATATTTCAGCTATTTTGCAGTCTCCAGTCAGTGAATTAAAATAGCTACTAGAAGGTCATGGCCTTATACCTTTGATCTTTCTTAGAAGGGGAAAGAGGTTTTGATTTTATTCTAACACAGAATGACAGCAAATATTGAAAACACAAAAAGGTTTTGTGAAACATATAATCTTTTTTCCAAGTAAATGCAAACTTTAAATCATCTATATTAACCAAAGCAATACTAGAATCAAGTGTATATAAGATGAACACAATTTGTCAATTTAACAGTTTTCTATCACACATTCAACAGCTTCTTTCAGCTGTGTACTCCTTCTTCTGCCATCTTGGTGCTTGGAGATGAGGTTTTCGTACTTACCTACTGATCTTCAATGTTCTGACTGCTAGACTTAACACTCAAATGAGTTTGGGGTGGTATTGGTGTTTATGTTTTCCTTATGTTTCATGTTATGCAATGTTCCTCTTGGCTTAGGCAAGTATTCCAGTTGGAGCAACTTTAGAAGTTTTCATCCTCAGTATTGAAAGTGTCCTAGTGGAGATAGATCCAGCAAATGGAAATTGTTGCTGATGAGCCTAGTATATTCGTCTATTTCCTCACAACATGTCCTTAATCATTACACCTCTGGAAATCTCTTCCATTTTCCTGCAGAAAACCAAGGGTAAACAAGAGTCTAAGAGGTATATTCAGGCAAAGGAGAGAGACTTTCTCTTCTCTCTGTTTTAAATGTTACCTCTTCCTTTTCAAACTGGATAACAGTAGCAAGCGGATTCTGGGTACAAGAGGATATTCTAATTAAATAAAACTGGCCAGGAATTTTTTAGTTAACTGTTCTCATTCAAAAAAATGTTTCTTTACCGAAGTGAAATGGGCTGCTTGATTCACACATCTCCTTTCAAATCCATTTTGGAAAAATACTTTAGAAATGGTCAAGTTATTCCCGCAGCTTTTAAAGTGAGCAAAACTGTATATAGTTTTGATGATTTTTGCTGAAGTTACACAGAATAAAATGTCGATAACAGTCAAAAATAAAAATGAAATATTCAGAAATAGAAAGAAATGCACACATATGTACTTAAGCACATTTACAAAAATAAGTAGAAATAAAATTTAACCTTTTAATTCAAAATTTATTATCTCAGATATTTTTATAAAGTAGGGGAAAATAATTACTGCAGAAACACAAGCCTTAAGTCTATTTCATCTTTTGTTTATCTATCTCATATATAATTTTTAGAAGCATATAATTAAAGAAAGTTCATCATCTATTAAGGTCAACATTTATTTTACAATAGTGGAGTCTTCAGATCACCTGCTTTCAAGGAAAGGATAAATGTTCATTTAAAATTGTTCTGTATTATTGAACAGACTTCTCAGCAGTGCAGTTGTTTTCTTCAAGGACAGACTGAATTTTAAGCCTCTATGATTATTTATGGGAACAAATTCTGGTTTTCGCCTTGATTGTCATTCACACTGATGCAGAGTCATTGCTACATGGGTGTAAAATACTACCATTCTGAGCTGGTTGATATTTGTCCTACTTTGCACATATACACATCACTAGACGTAGAAGAAAACACTGCAGTATTAGACCAGCAGTTTTACAGATATTGTTAGAGGAACACTAAGTTTATTTTTCACTGTGTTTTCATACTGATAAATACATGGCACTTTTCTAAAAGAGGCAACATGGCCTTTTTCACTCTGTGAAAAAAAAATCCCAAGCTCCTAAGACACCCAGCAACAGAAGCCCAAAGTGCGTTGAGTTACTGTCTTTTAAACTATTGCAGACAAAGTTTACAGACATCACACTAAATATCTTTTCATATCCCTCTGTAGCACCTTTCTTCTGTAGGTGTTAGGCATTCCCCCACTTCATCAGTGCAGCATGAGAGGGAATAAACCCAAAGGAAGGTAGAAAACAACACTTTGATCATAGCCTTTTTTCACATTTTTATGAATTTCAGCCTTTAAAGGCTCAACTCGGTTAGTTAAAGACAGGACTCTATTAATGTTTAAAATGCCATAGAATATATGAGATACCACACATGGTGTCTGTAAGAATATGTAAGAACACACAGAGCTGTAAGATAAAATAGAAGACTATTGCTTACTGGAAGGGCATCTGAAGGACAGGCATGACAGTTTAGGTCATTGCAAATGCACCTAAGTACTGATGCTTATGCAGCTCAAAACCACTCTAAGAGTTTCGGAAATACACACAAAAAGTAGTAGCATGTGTTGTCTTTTAAAGGGAAATGCTGCCTTAGAATAATCCTAGTTCTCTGAAGCCAGATCAAAGACTTCCTTTGCTACAGAACTCATCTCACCCTGTCAGGAGAGGTAAAAACATTAACTTAAAGCATCTTTGTGTGTTTTGCTTCATAACTGCAACAGACTTTGAGGATACACAAAGACAGTTACCACAACTCAGCTGACAATGAGTCTTGATAACTTCATAGGGTGACCAAATCTTTCTAATAAAACTCTACTGTCCCATTTTGAAGCGTGCAGAACATGAAGCACATTGGGATTTCAATAGCTGTGCTGAATAACAGCTCATATAAGGTTGCTATTGATCAGTTTTTCCACAAGGGAATGAAGCAGGATTAATGGAAAAGTCTCGGGGAAGGATAAGACCAGATCTAAATCAAGTTTGTTTTTTTTTTTGTCCTGCAGCTAGTACTGTAGCTTGCAATCAAGAGAGATCTCTCTCCATGGTATACCTAATGTATTTTTTCAGATTATTAATAATTTCTAAATAAAGATTAAACCTGCTCTGAACTTGGATTACAAATCCATCTGTACTTCCTCTTCCGCAAGCTTAACACTGTACTGTCTGGGAAAGGAGTGGCTGGAGAGCAATCTAACAGAAGGGGATCTCAGAGTGCTGTTTGATAGCAGGCTCAATATTACTCAGCAGCGTGCCCTGGCCCCAAGAAGAGCAAACAGCATTCTGGGGTGCACCAAACAATGTAAGCAACTGGTCAAAGACATAGTTATCCTGCCGTATTCAGAGTTCATGTGGCCTCTTCTGGAGTACTATGTGCAGTTTTGGGCCCCATGATTTCAGAAGGATATGAAGATCCTTGAATGCATACGAATGAAAGCAACAAAGCTGGTGACAGGACTGGAAGGAATGTCTACCGAGGAATGGCTGAGGACATCAGATTTGTCTAGTTTAGAGAAAAGGAGGCTAAGGTGACCTTATTGATCTCTACAGCCTCATTTACCTGCCAGGGTAAATAAGCAAAGTGCAAGGAAACAACCCTTTCCCAATGGCTTCTGTATCCTCTTCTTTTCTGCCCTACTCCAATTTTTCACCTGAAAATACTGATTTTGGTAAACTTATTTGGGTTTTTTTTCATTGGGAAAATTTAAATTAAATGTTCTGTGCCAGTTTGACATCCATTTGTGCTGGCTGAGCTCCTTTGGAACCTCATGGGAGCTGTAGCTTGTGCACTTTATTCCCTCTTCCTCCCCAACGGCCAGGCTACCTGCCTGAACTACATCTGTAAAGAGAAACCAAACACTGCTCCTTTCACTCAGTATGTACTTCTCTATCTCCCTTGCTCTGTTTCTTTCTAGAGATATCTCATTTCTCCATTTCCCAGAATTTCATTTTATCATTGAAAAAACATATTTTTGTCTGCTTCTGTCTAAGGTTTCTCAGCTTCACTGCCATCAAGCTCACAAGAACTTTACCTTCACTAAATGTATTCTGAAGGATACTTTGTTCTGGGCTGATAATGAGGATAGGCTTTGCTTAACAGATCTCCCTTTACACGTCAAATCTATCTCTTCCACTGCCACAGAATTGTTTGGTGTATCAAAGAAGATTTGAAAGGGGATTGGATCACTCTTTGCACTCTTTGTATTGTACTTAAATTGAGATTTAGAACTTCTGTGGAAAAAAAAGGGTTGTCACTTTTGAATAATTTGGGGGTTTATGCATGCATCTGAAAAGTTATTTTGTTTGGTTGGTTTTCCTTTTAACAATTTTACTGAAGCCCTATAGATTGGCCACATCTGGGACTGGTATCTCTGGTGGCAATGCTTACACACACACACGAGCATGGATAAATCAGCTGGCAGATGTGGTGTCAAGAGAATATTTTTCCCAGATTAGACTTACAGGGATTGTTGTTCCCCTCTTTCTGCCATGCAAGGCATGGTTTATTTTTGAGTCTCAGCTGTGAGCTCCTTTTATGAATGTGTACTCATATTCTGTTACAAGGTCCAAAAAATTGGGAATGCCCTTGTTCTTCTTTATTTCTTTTTTTCTTTATTTTCCTTTTTATATTTCTTTCCTCCTTCCTTAATAACATTCACTGAATAAAGTCCTTTACCATCATATCCTGAAATTCCATTTCTGTCTCCAGAAATGCCCTGGATAAGGACATTTTGAATAAGGATGTACTCAAGGTTATTAGTTTAGATTTACTTTATTTCTTCTACTTTTTGTTATACAGTCCTTACTATTTTTGTCAGATGAACTGGGCTTTAGAAATTTGGATTTTATTTGGCTTTTGTTTTTATTTCATTTTGGTTTGGCTTTTGTTTGGTTTCTTTTTTTGCTTGTTTGTTTTGGTTTGGTTTTTTGGGGGGTGTTTTTTTTTGGGAGGGGGATTTTTGTTGGGGGTGGGGGGTGTTGGTTTCTGGTTTGGTTAGATTTTGCTTTTTGGGGTGATTTCCTTTGCTTTTGGTAAGTCAAACAGAAAGGAACCTGGTGACCACAGTGCATGTTAATCATTGCTCAGGAAATCTTTACAGAAGGAAGTTTATCCTCTGATCTCTGTGGTACAGGATTAGCAGTGCAGTGGCTCTCTGAGCATTGGTTCAAAGCTAACAATAATGAAGTCTATCTATTGTTTATGAGCACTATATGCCTTCCGTAAAGACTGTGGGATTTGACCCTTAATTACATAGCATAATTGTGGATAGGGAATGTGTTGCACTAAAAAAAGCTATTACTTTGCAATAAGGCAAAATATAACTGAAATTTATAAAACATTTTATGGTTGTTCAAATAAAAATCATGTGTATTTGGGATAATTTCTCCGTTCCCTTGTACCTTGAGAAACAATCGACTTTTAGCCTCTGGCTTACAATATTGACAACACAAAATAAAATATCTCATAGCCCATTATTAACTGTGGTACATTCCTTAACATGGATTTTTCCATGTTCAGTTGAAACACTCGATTTTACAAATTTGAAACATAATTCAAAAATTCAAAAAAATATTATACAACACTGGTTAAAAAAAGGTAGTAAATTTGATGTTGTTTCTTTAGTGAGGGAACAAAATTGCTTTTCTGACACAAATATATTTTTACACTAAGGATAATATTTATGCTCAGCCTCTAAGTATGTGATGTATGCACCTGGATGGTTTTGGAAGTGGAAGAGAATCAGATTTGAGTACTTATCTGGATTGCCACTCTGAACATGGAAGAGATCCAATCTGATCTCACAAACGACGGATTCGCCATGAGGTCATCAGATTTAACCTAATGACATTTAATGACAAATAAGTAAATGTGCAGGAGTTGTGTCTTTAGTGTAGGTAGCACAGATTTTATGGTCTGTGTATTTATTTTTTTTGTCTTCTGTGCAGAAGTGTGAGAAACTTCTGGAAATGAGAGAGGGAGGGACGGATGGGCAGAGGTAAGGAGGGAGGGAGAGAAAAGATTTGTTCATAACTACATGACTCTAAGCTTCTTAATGATAGCAATGGGCTGTGTTGACCCTGGCTGGATTCCAGAAGCCCACCAAAGCCTCTCTATCATTCCACCTCCTCGGCTGAACAGGAGAGAGAAAATATAATGAAAGGCTTGTGGGTTATGATAATGACAGGGAGAGATCACTCACCAATTACTGTCATGGGCAAAACAGACTCGACTTGTGAAAAACTAATTTGATTTATTACCAATAAAATCAGAGTAGAATAAGAAGAAACAGAAACTAATTCTTAAAACATCTTCCCTCCACCCCTCCCTTCTTCCTGGGCTTAACTTGACTCCTGATTTCTTCTACCTCCTCTCTCCAGCAGTGCTGGGGAACACAGAATGGGGACTGTGGTCAGTTCACCACATGATGTTTCTGCTGCTCCTTCCTCAGCGGAGGACTCCTCACACTCTTCCCCTGCTCCAGCATGTGGTTTGTCCCATGGGAGACAGCCTTACATAAACTGCTCCAACATAGGCCCTTCACATGGGGGGCAGTCTTTTGGGAACAGACTGCTCCAGCATGGGTCCCTTCTATGAGTGCAGCCCTTCAGGAACAGGCTGCTCCAGCCTCAATCCCTCCCATGGGGTGCAGGTCTTCAGGAACAGGCTGCTTCAGGAATGGTCCCTTCCATAGGGTAAAAAGTCCTGCAGCAAACCTGCTCCAGCGTGGGATCCTGTCTGCACAGGGCCACAGGTCCTGCCAGGAGCCTGCTCCAGCATAGGATTCCCATGGGGTCACAGCCTCTTTCAGGTGCATCTCTGCTCTGAATGGGGTCCTCTAGTACCTGCAGGTGGAGGTCTGCTCCCCCATGGACCTCCATAGGCTGCAGGTGGACAGCTCCCTCACCATGGTCTGCACCACAGGCTGCAAGGGAATCTCTGCTCCTGGGGCTGGAGCACCTCCTCACCTCCTTCTGCTCTGACCTTGGTGTCTGCGAAGCTGTTTCTCTCACATACTCTTACTGCTCTCTCCCGCTGGAATTGTGCAGTTTATTTTTTTTCCCCAGCTTTTTAACTATGTTATCCCAGGGTTGCTACCACTTTCACTGTCGGGCTCAGCCTTGGCCAGCAGTGGGTCCATCTTGGAGCCATCTGGCATTGCCACTGTCAGACAAGAGGGAAGCTTCTAGCAGCTTCTCACAGAAACCACCTCGTAGCCCCACAGCTACAAAAATCTTGCCATGCAAACCTAGTACAGACAAATACATCAGACTGTGGTGAAAGCAAAAGGATATGATTTTTTCAGTGCTATTGTTTGTCCTGCAATCATGTAGTATGATTACACATTGCAGCACAGAAAACATGTGAATAGACAAACCTTGTAATTCAGCAAATACTCTTGCTAATAAAAAAGCCTTCTTTTGTTTTTCTTCTATTATGTTCAAATGTTTATGCATATGTGCAATGACATGGCTGGTTTGTGAGCTAAAAATTTACCCAGATTCTCAGGAATAATCACATAAGCAGGTTGCCTTTCTCAGTGGAATAACGTATAGTGGAATAATGTATGTGAGGAAAACAGGCTGCATGGGACTATTGCTTTCATTCCTGCACAAGAGGACAATGGGAGAACAGAAAAAGGTAAGGAGAGTAAAACTACAAAGCTCAGAGGTTGTCAGTATGCAGGTGGAATTAATATACACCAGCAAATGCTGAGAATAGACAGTTGAAAAGTTACTTTTATCAGGAATAGGCAAAGACAATCAATTCTTAACTATGGTTCAAGGCTGAGAGGGTGCAGACAAAAAATAGCACTTCAGGACAGATAAATCTGTACATGCTAGTGATTCATCCACGAATAAAATTACACTTATTGATTCAGATGAAATAATAAAGGAAATAATAATAGTAATTATTGTGGCATCGTGGAAAACAGGGATGTCTGAAAAAGTAAAAAGAATGCATTAATGCCATGCTCTGAAAGCACAAGGACAAAGAATAATATTAAAGCAAAGCCAGAAAATATGCATGTTGTCTAACTGAAGCTTATGAAGTCTCAGCTGAATATAGTGAAGAAAAATATAGTTTGGAAAGGAGCTCTTTGTAAATCCAGGTTAAAAGTCACTATTTGGATGTTATTCATTTCAGCAAATACATTTCAGTGGAAGTTCCACTCCCAAGATATTTCTGAGATTAATTGGGTAGATCTAAGAGAGCTAGAAAGTTTTCAGGGTTTGTAATGGATGATATTTTAATTTGGCTTAGAGAGTTTAAATTATGCAATGAGAGATTTTGGCAACGTTTTCACAGAGTAGGAAGTACACTGAAGACATAGATTAATCTAATGAATCTTCTATGCGTTAGACGGAGGGACTTCACTGTTTTGTACCTTCAGTGTAACTTTGTGACTGCAAGAACTCTGCTTTCATAGCATCTGTGTTGCACAGTTCCAAACAATTATACCAAATATGAGAGACAAAAACTGTCATATTCACATGCTGAATATGAATCACTGCTCACAGATCCAGGCTGGATTTTTCTCTCACTACAATTTCTTTTCAATGCCTTACTAGTACAAAAGACATTACAGGCATTTTAACTATAATTGGAGGGGGGGGGAGGGGGGCAGAGGGGGGTAAGGGAATATCTATCTTTTCTTGCTTGAAATGCATTTCATTTGTCTGGTAAACTGGAATGGAAAAATCTGGAGTACATCATTAAAAGCTATTTAAAACTGCATGAATTCTAGACAGCAAACTAACAAAATGGTCTTTCCACAATGGGTTACAGGGAAATTATTTAAATAACTGCATGAGATGAGACAGCGCTCTCTGTTAGAAAACAATTTATTTTAAGTAAATATCAGAACAAATCTGATATTGCCATTTCAGCACCAAACTGCCTCTTACCAGCTATTTACAGTGTAATTGCCATCCCAATTTCAGTGAAGTTCTGAAATATTTTTCTTTCATGCTGTTTCAAAGAGTTGTAGGGGTTTTACAAAACTTCAAACACAGCTGCATTTGGGAGAGTAGGGGATGAGAGGAAAGCAACCAGCACCATTGCCCAAGGCCATAGGCCATAGGCCATAGGAGGCTATGTTGAATAGAAATACAAGCATTTCATCCTTGGATGGAAGGAGAAAATGATCCTTCCTATTCAGGTCTCACTAAGTCAACCTTGTCCCTAATCTCCATTGCTTCTGGAAATTTGAGAAGAAATGTGTGATAAAAGCCTTAGCATTGGAAAAGTGATTAAAAAGGCATTCTCCCAAATTTCTTATGTTACAGAATATAATTTAAATAAGAAATAAGTGAACTAATTGTTATGCATGGAAAACAAGTAGTTATCCACAATTCAGTACCATAAATATTTCCAATTAACATTTTAGCATGAAGCATATGGTTAAGAACTTAGGTTCAATTCAAGCAGAACGCCATTTGGGATTTAACTGATAGGTATTCAGTAAAACTCTACAGCATGTTTAGCAAACAGCAGCAACAAATGTGTGACCAATTTAATCAGTGTGTGCATTGGGAGTGGCTATAAATATGTTTCTAATGAATACCCAACTACCCTTGTGAAATCAACATTTATGTGCTGCTTTCCCCCCACCCTCCACCTCCCCACCTGCCTTCTGAACCTTGCAGTCTGTGCATGTTCACTGACAGAAGCAAAACCAAGGAAACAAAAGCAAAACCTACACGGAAGGGCAAGAGAGGAGCTCTTGCCATTGAGCAGTCTAACAGAAAGGAAGGAAGGTTCGGTGTTCACTGCCTTTGACTCAATCAACATACATACACACATGCGCACATTCATTTGTAAATAGCTATGTGTGGAGTAGCATCAAAGCTTCTCTTCCCTCTGTGTTTTGCAAATCTTCATTCCAACCTGCTGATTACACTGATGGGACAAGCATCATCAGGGAAAGGGTCCACAGGCTCTGTTTGGCTGAGGCAAACAAGGTCAGAATATAGCTGTGATTCTACTGGGAGTGCAGAAAGGATAATGTCACCACTCTTTGTTGGATCTTTTCAGAAGACAACAGCTGACTGTCGCTTGATTTCCTACACTGACTATTGTGAAAGATTTGACCTAGATATATTGCCAAGATGCCAACATGTCACTGAAGTGTGTTTCTAGTCTTGTTAATAGAGCAGTATTCCATTTACTCTGAATAGCGAAGTACCGTTTACGAGGTCTTCTGTCTTAGTAATGGCACAGCAAAAGCTGGTAGTCTCGAGTGGTTTCTGGCACTCAGAAAACACAGTGTAACAGTTGCTGTATAGCTGCATGCTGGAGTAAGGAAAAGAAAGGACTAAGTAGCTGTTGAGGAATGAGACTGTGCTTTTCATATTCATTGACATTAAACAAAATGTTCTTGCTCAGAGAAGAACTTAATCAATCAAGAAATGATTTTAAGTACCTTTAAAATTGCTTGTTGTCTAAATTCTGTATGCTAATGCCATGATTCATGTGGCTTCAGTACTGCAGGTTGCAATCAGTCTTTCCAATAACTAAACACAATCCTTTTAACTACCATCCTGTAAAATCCACATTAAAAGGCTGCAAGCCTACTTCATTAATCTTTTCATTAATCTACAATTCACTCATCAGACATGAGGGGTACTAGGCATCTGTGTGCCATTTTACAGATTTTACCCTTTAAATTTCTAGAACACATCATAGTAATAACTTTGTGTGCATCGTTGCATGCATCTCTTGACAGCATTTCTATCTTCATCTGATCAGAAAAACAAATAAGCCAACAAAGAGCTCTATTATGGGGACTGGTTTGTATCTGAGATTTTTCTCAAGTATTTAAACCATTTTCTTGCAGAAAAAAAAATATGAGCTATGGGTTGACAGCTTGTATGACAAGTTTTAACCCAATGGGATTTTAAAAAGCTGATAAAGCCTGAAAATCCAGGTTTGTAACAGAAAGCCTTATAGGTTCTTACTGCATTGCTAGAGAGCTGTTAGAATATTAACTTTTTTTTTTTTTTTTAGCCCATTCAAAATTTTTTTTTTTTAAATTTCAAATTTTAAAATAGTTTAGAGNTTGTAACAGAAAGCCTTATAGGTTCTTACTGCATTGCTAGAGAGCTGTTAGAATATTAACTTTTTTTTTTTTTTTAGGCCATTCAAAATGTTTTATTTTCAAAATTCAAACTTTAAAATAGTTTAGAGGTAGCCAAATAACAAAGCTGTAGCACTGGGAAGAAAAAATATCCCTCTATGAGATTTTTAGTAAAATCCATTTTATCCATCAGAAACTTTTTTAAAATAGTTTCAAACTTTGTTTGAATAAAATTCTGCATTAAAAAAAAAAAAAATCCTTTCACTTCTGTGCCTCATTTCAACTAAAGATCCTGAGAGGCTTTGCAAACATTCGTGAATTTAGGATCTCAACCATTATGTGAAACATATAATTGCTCTCCTTTTGCGAATAAACTTTCACACAGCGAAAGTGGCTTAGGTCTTGCAGTTCTCCTCCTTCCCTGTTCAACTCCCACTGTGCATTTCAGTAATTATTTATTCATTGCCCCAGAATTCACATGAAAATGATTTATATTCCCATTCATCTAGGAGATTAATTAATCTACTACATTTATCTGGAAGATGTAGTGTCCTTTCTGTGTTTTTAGGACAGACAAAGGAATGTACCATCCATAATAGACACTAGGAATCATTAATGTGTCTTGACTAACCAGAGTTTTCAATCAAAAAACATCAAAGACTGAGGTTCATTCCACCTTGCTTCTGCTATCCAAACTAGAAGCTTAACTGTCTTGCAGTTCTGTAGGTAGCAGAGGAAGATGATGATTCAAGTCACAAGGCAAGAAGGTCTTCAGCCACAAACCGAATGTTTAAAAGGAAAGCAGTTTCTTTGGTTTTCTTTTATTTCCCCCTGTTAGTTAACTTAGGTAGCACCTTAGTGTGTGTTATAGTGCAGTGGCTTTCAGTTTAGCACATTGTTTTTGTGGGTAGAATAATAGGATGCTTTTTCTCACTATGAAGAAATGCAAAGAAGTATTAGGTTTTGACTCTGGTAGCTTTTGAATGTCACATTTTCTTCCTACTCTTACTGGTGATATACTGTCTATTCTCCATTTCAGCCCTTTCTGCCATTACATAATTTCCAAACAGTCCCAAGGACTCTGTCTTTACTAGTAAATTAAAGGGAAATGACCTCTTCATGTGCTGTTCCCTGACTCAGAAGACTTGAACATTCTTGTATCCTATGGGTACAAGTATAGTTAAAAGCAAAAACTCTGTGCATTCACACTGTTCAGAAAGGCAGCACTGCTAGATTTATTTCATCTATAGACTGCAGAGCTATACCCATGTTAAGTGAGTATTTGATTGTATTCTGCAATTGCTGCCTGATCGTCAATGTCTCTGAATCCATTTGTGGCACCAGATAAAATTCTCCCCCACTACCAGCATTTCCAGCTATTGTAATTTCCCCAAAGAGATGGGAGATTTATTTTACCCAGCTACAGTACTTGAGAGATTTATAAGTGCTGGACATTGTACAACTGCTAAATGACCCTCCTGGAATACATGACAAACCACATATTTTCTTTCTTTCCTTTCTTTCTTTCTTTCTCTTTCTTTCTTTCTTTCTTTCTTTCTTTCTTTCTTTCTTTCTTTCTTTCTTTCTTTCTTTCTCTCTTTCTCTCTCTCTCTCTCTCTCTCTTTCTTTCTCCCTTCCTCCCTCCCTCCCTCCCTCCCTCCCTCTCTCCCTCCCTCCCTTTCTCCTTTCCTCCCTTCCTCCCAACTTCCTTCCTTCCTTCCTTCCTTCCTTCCTTCCTTCCTTCCTTCCTTCCTTCCTTCCTTCC